>PVJA010049780.1:0-13555 GCA_004027025.1 Myocastor coypus
CTTATTCCACTGAGCTATCTCCCCAGCCCCACCTATGAGTTGTTTTTAAACTGAATTTTGACATAATAAAGGTGACATGTTCAGGCCCAGCGGGATGGCTCAGTGGTCTAAAGCGCCTGCTTGGGAAAGCTTGGGCGGCTTCAGGGACCGCGGTTCGATCCCCGGCACCACATGCTGCGCCAGCCCTGCCCTCGGGACAGGCTGAGCCGGCCATAAAAATGAGTGAATAAACAAACAAAGGTCCTGAAACAAGAAAAAAATAAATAAAATTTAAAAACTCTTAAAAAAAATTAAAAAAAAAAAAAAAGGTGACATGTTCAAAGTACTGAATGGGTGTTGTGAAGACTGGGTGGTAGGGAAAGGATACAAGCAGAGAGACTTAGCTGTGACTTCAGCAGCCTAAGTTTGCAATAATGAAAGCTGAGGATTGTCTTCACGGTAAGAGCTGAAAGGTGTGGACATACACGATGCTCATCATGGAGATTGTGCCCAGAAGCTGGGATGGTCTGGTGTTTTGTCTTTGGGAATGAATTCAATAAACAGTTGAGCAAGTCCTATTAGGGAGAATTTGGGAGTCAGGAGCCCTGCCTGAGTCTTCCTGGCATGTAGGCTTCCACTGGCAGAGTTCCAGCCCATGAGCTCCATAAGACTGTGTCCTCTGTAAGACCTTGGCCTCTATAACACCTTGACCTCCATACGTCTGTGACCTCCATAAGCCCCCATCCTGCTGAGCAGAGGATTTGATGAGGGCCTTGGATAGCACAGGAGATGTCTTAATTCCTGTCCAATTCCTTCATGTGGTATTGTGGACAAGCCAAAATAGCATGAACTCTGTAACCTAGGAGATTTGGAGATGAAAGAAATAGGAGGGAAAATTTCAGAAGGTTGTATGCAGGTACCAGGAGGTTCTACATAAGGATCCCGAGGATCTGAGAACTTTGGCAACTCCATGGGTTCTTGGAATCAGTCTCCCAGAGGTACCCAGGGATGGTGTGTATATCATACATATGTATAATGTATGCATAATACAACTCAGAAATATATATATATATATATATATATATATATATATATATATATATGGTTTTAAAAACTAAGTTGCCAGAGATTCTATGACACTGTGCTTTTGTACACCAACAGAAAGAAAAGTGCTACTCATTGGTTATAAGCTACTATCGATCCTGGGCGGTGGCTTGATTTCTGAGGTTTCAAGTGTGATGGGGAGATGTGTGTTCTCCAGCATACAGGGAAGCCTCTGTACCGATGAGTGTGAGTGTGCTCACAGCAGGAGGTCGGAGGATGACTTGTTTCTTATGATACCTCAGTGCATAAATGCGTCACTGTCCCTACTCTGCGCTGACCCCTGTCAAAGGCTAGAGGTCAGTGGAGCCCAGGCCTGCAGCACCAGCTTTGAAATTCCTCGGCCTTGGCTTCCGGTGCAAGGGTGTTATGGGCCCTTCTGTTGTTGTTGGCGTTTGAAACCTCTGCCACAACTCTAGGGCTCACAGGAAGTGGAATTCTGTAAGAGGATGCGCAGGAGGTGCGAGCAGGTGAGGGAAGAGCAGCCCAGGGCCCAGCGTGCGCGCAAACATGCAGATCTTCACGGCTAGTGCTCCGGTTGGCGTCTACGCTTTCCCCCAAAGCGCCATGCGACATAGTGACGTTTCCAAGGTGGCTGGATCCGAGTTGGTGATGCTGTAATTAGGGCGTGTGACTGCTAAATCAGCCTACTGCTTGGTTTGGCACAGTTCTGGCTATGATTAAGTGGGTGAGTGCTACACTTGCCCTAAGGCAGGCTCCCTGTATCCTTGGCAAGGGACAGAAGCAGGCTTGTCCTGTGCCCCCTTATTGTTTTTGCTGTCTCTGCCACCTTGAACTATTGCCACTATGCCTCGTCACCTTGCCTTGGGGTGAGCTGATTACAGATGAAAACCTCTACATCCGTGAGCTAAATAAACCTTTCCCCTCTTTGGGTATTAGCTATTTTGTCTCAGCAATAAGAGAAAAGTAACTAAGACAGTAGGCTTAGCAAAAGTGCAGAAAGTAGGATCCTACCCCACCCTCAGGGGCACACTGAGACGGTGACTGAGATTGGGTGTGGTGGCGAGAGCCTGTAATCCCAGTGCTTGGGAGGCTGAAAACAGAAGAATCACTGAGTCCGGTCTACAGATTGAGACCCTGTAGACTCTGTAGACCCTGTCCTAAACACAAAAACGAATAAAAGAAAGAAGGAAAGAGGGAAGGAAGAAAGGAAGATAGGAAGGAAGGAAGGAAGGAAGGAAAGAGGGAAGGAAGGAAGGAAGGAAGGGAGGAAGGAAGGAAGGAAGGAAGGAAGGCAAGAAGGAAGGAAGGAAGGCAAGAAGGAAGGATAAGGGGCTGGCAAGATAGCTCAGGGGTCCAAGGCAACTGCGGGGACCACTGTTTGATCCCCGGCACTACATGCTGTCCAGCCCCACCCCCAGGGCAGGCTGAATCAGCCATAATATAAATAAATAAATAAAGTTTAAAAAAGAAAAAAAGAAAGCAAGATTCTAATAAATATGCCTGTTTCATATTTTTCATTTCTACTCTTCTAGAATTGACTTTCATTAGTGGAGTTTTTTTTTTTTTTTTTTTTTTTTTGTATACTTAAAGATAATTCATAAACCCAGTAGTAATAAGATTAGCTTGATGGTTATTCTTTTGGGGAATAATAGAGACATTTTAAAGTATTATAAGAATTTCTGAGGTTGTTTTTATCAAACATTATGCAGAACATATAATGAAATAATTAATATTATAATCTTTAATCTGCTTAACAAATGGTGAATTTTCAGTTAAGCTACTTGCTTGCATTCCTTGTTTTATTAAGTTTCAGGATAATTTTGCATTCTCTTTGAATTTGTTTGCTTTTCTCCTTTTGCTTGTATATATGATAGGAGTTATTTAATTCCGGAATACAGTACAAGATTGTTTTAGCATTTAAAAGAGATCTGTAACTTGCCCCTATTCCACAATAATACATCCTCTGGTCACTAAGCCAATCCAAAGACTTAAAACCACAGTTTGTGATCAGTCATTTTAATCTACAGCTGTCAGTACGATGCCACTCCTGACCGTGAGGCCAGCGCCTAATCCACGGGGTGCTTGGCAGGTGGTGGTACAAGTGTGTAGTGGCCAGCGGAAGCCGGTGCCCCAGGCCTGTGACCTAGCTCCTGAGAGGCTGAGCAGGAGGTCCTTGGGGAGATCCTCTCTCTGAGTAAAAAATAAAAAGGGCTGGCGCTGTAGTTCAGGGGCAGAGTGCCATGGGCCTCCATCCTGACGGCTGCAGTTAATAAATGAGCAGAATATGGAGGCCAAGGGGACATTTCCTTTCCAAGTGGATTAAAGAACTTAAAATTCACTTCTTGATGCACAGCTGCTAACATTTTGTTTGCTGATTTTTCACTTGGTGATAAGACAAATGAGGCCTGGGGTGGACTAAGTACAGCAGAGACGAAGCCTTAGTGTGGCCCTTCAGACAGCTAAGGCGACTGGGTCTCCCAGCTCTGCCCTCCTGAGTGCTCTAATGCTACTTCCTGCAAGTGGACTGGAGATTTATTGCAAGGCACGTGCCATATTCAGCCCTGTTCTTCCTCCCTCATGAGCGCCCCCTGCCCCCACCTTCCACCATGGGCTGACACAGCAAGAAGCCCATTACCAGGTGTAAGTCTGTCACCCATGGCCTCTCCCCCACTGACCCTGTAAGAAATGAGCCTGAGTTCTTCCCAAATCTCCCAACCTCAGGTGCTCCAATCCAGCAGCAGAAAAGACAAGGACTGAGCCGCTGGAGCTGTAGGGGAACAGGGCTGGGTCCTCCTCGGGAAGGCTGAGACCCGACCAGTCTCCTCAGTGGGGCTGCATCAGCTAGCCCTTCAGCCCTGCACGCATGAGTCAAACGGAGTCTCCTAGCTGGCCAATTCTACATGTGGTGAAAGCGGGAACACGGCAGCATCTGACAAGTCCTCTAAAACTACCTGCTTTCCAAAGCTCTTGCTCGGCCACTGGAGTAATGCAGTCCCTGCATTCGATTCACACCGATGGTAACTGATTGTCACTATTTAGACAACTCTACGGGGAGTAGTAGAGCTCTCAGTTAGTGTAAAATGCTCCTGTAGCGAAGTTACGATGAATTCACGCGTCCTCTCGAGATGCACACATGCACTTGATTTGTTTCAAACCATCCCTGATTTTGATGTCCACTCCCAGCCTTTAGGTAGTGCAGGAGAAGTATCAGGTGGGTCCCCTCTGTCTTAGCTAACTTTCTCTTTGCTGAGGCTAAATACATGACAGTCAAAGTTAAGGGAGAAATGTTTGTTCAGCCCACAGTTCACAGAAGTCCCACTCAGTCCCCAATCCGCTGGCTCCAAGGCAGGATGGCACGGGAGAGGGGCGACGCTCCACGGCGGTGGGAGATGGCCAAAGCAAGCAAGGCGCGGGGGCAAGCCTCTGCCTGCCCCTCGTTTTGTGTGCAGACCACCCACCCTGGCACAGGGGTAGCACTGGCACCCGTGAACCCGGCACTGGAGCACGAACCAATCACAAACTCTAGATTCAGCCACCTCAGAAAATCCCACCTAAGCGTGACTGCACCAGGCTGGTGGGGGGCGGGGTGGGCATCCAGACACAGACCATAACGCCATCCGAACAATCATTTTCAAAGTCCTTTTAAAGAATACTCACTTTCTTGGTAAAATTACCCTTTAGCTCAGATTTAATTTTCACTCTCCTCTTGCTTTCTCTCAGCCAAGGGGGCTTCTGGCACAACTGTCACACAGAGGCAGAAAGGGGCCACGTGGCCTTTGTATTTCCTTTGTGTCTTCAGCCTGGGGTACATGGTGACCTCTGATGTTAAGGTCTCTGCAGTTCTCACCTATAGCCTTGTCTCCACCTCAGGGCGGGTCTGGGAGACTTTCTGAGCTAGCTTAGCCTCCCCTTTGTTCTTCCTGCTTGGGGAGCCCACTACTGCCTCCATTTGGACCCACACGAGGACCCCCAGCCCCTACTGTAGAGGCACCAACCCCCGCCTGGGCAGCAGTGTTCTCCCTGGACCTGTCCATGAATCGCTGACTATGGAAGATTTAGTTGAGGGCTGAGCAGGAAGAGCTGAACTGCCCCACTGCCCAGTACCTGCCAAGTGTGTGGCTGTGCGCCCGGTTAGCTGGAGCGTAGCAATATATCTCCTGCCAGATCTTTGGGGTGGGGACCAGGAAACAAGCCCAGGATTGAATGCTCAACAGTGCCTCATTCTGGAGATCAGTGGACAGCGTAGCTGAAAGATGGGTAGAGCTAAGAGAACTGGAGCACTTGGGAGTGACAGCAGTAGGAAGTCAGCCCAGTCCCCAGGCCAGAGGAGAGGGAGGCCTTCTTAGGAGTGGGCAAGGGCCAAGCTGCAGAGGAGGGCCCTATGGCCTCTGGTTGGTGAAAGCAGAAGCTATTGAACACAGCCTGATAGGGTGGAAGGTGGTAAGGGCAGGCACTCACCGCTGTACTCTGCCCTGAGATGTCCTGGGTCATCAATGTAAAAGGAGGAGAAGGCCACGGGACTCATCTTAATGTCATCCTTAGGTCAGGCTGCTGGGCTCAGCGCAGGGCAGGGTGTGGGTCTGCAGGGCAAGCAACCTGCAGCAGGCTTCTCTGCAGTCTAACACTCTGCGTCCTTGCTGACCCAAAGCCCAGAGCAAGAGGCTGGCCATGTAGCTCTCACGACCTCTCTGTCCTGCTGCCTCTCCTCCTTTCCTTTGATGCCCCAGGGGTAGCACAGGAGGCAGACGCACCGTGGCAAGGCCTGGCCCACTGCGTATCTAAGGGGAATTGCTCTGGCCGGAGGTCCAGGACTTTCTAGGATTCACCAAGACCGAAGGAAAGATACATGAAGCAGCACCTCCTGAGAAAGTTGCCTGTTTTGTGATACTGTTGTGTTGCTAGCAAATCTAATTTTATTTTATTTTTTTAATTATTTTTACCTAGAATGTCTCTTATTTGTTTGTTTATTTATTTATTGTTTCAAATCCTTTGTTTGTTTAGTCACTAATTTTTATGGCTGGCTCAACCCGCCTCCAAGGGCAGGGCTGGCGCAGCATGTGGTGCTGGGGATCGAACCGCGGTCCCTGAAGCTGCCCAAGCTTTCCCAAGCAGGCGCTTTAGACCACTGAGCCATCCCGCTGGGCCCCAGCAAATCTAATTTTAAATGCCAGGCGCTGAATATTAGCTTTTCCTTGTATTTCTTCTACTTCTTTCTACCACCTTAGGTAGTCAGGTGGCTCAGACCAGCTAGAAGTACACCACACTCTCTGGGAGGCAAAAGAAAATAGAGCACATTGATACTTATTAAAATGATTACTTCTGGTCCCCAGTTATACCAGTATGCTATTATAGCTTGCATAGAAATTTAAAAGTTGTACAATGTTTTTAACTATGTCACCCGATCCAATGGCACTACACGTTAATAACAGTCTCATAAGATCACCACGTAACAGAGGAGACGAGTGACGTCCAGAGCTCTCTGCTGTCTGATGGCTGAAACACAGTTAGAATCCAGATTGTGGCAGTTCTCTTTCAGTGCTTTTGTGCTCTGCGCCATTTGGGGAGGTGTGGTTGGCCCCTCCGGAGAAGAGAACTAAGACGTGATGTTGGCCCATAACATGCTGGTACCTGCTAAACATTGTGATCGATTCCTGGACAATTTTACCAATGGATAATTGCTTTCTTTAAAAAAAAAAAAGTGTGTTATTCATCTTCAGTACCCACTTCCATGGTGACTGGATAGCTGTGTCACTGTTGTGCTGCCGTAGTCACATCATCCTCATCTGTTACTGGGGGTCGCTTTCCATCCCTCCCCATTTGGCTAAGGCTCACTGGTTCACTGGTCAATGCTCTTGCACCCAGCTCCTCTTCCTGCCTCCTCCTTGATTCAGTGGTCAGCGTCAACCTCGTAATCTGATGACTTTTTTCCCTCACCAGTGACCCTGATGTCTTCTGGGGAACTCAGCAGGTTTTGTTTTCATGTCGTGTGCACTGATGAGTCGCTTTGACTAAACAACTCCATTGGGGTCCCCCATGGGGACAGGATGCATCAGGAGAATGAGCATGTAAGTTGAGTAAGAAGAGAAGCAACGAGAGCTAGACCAGCACCCGCTGGGCAGGCTTCCCAAAGGCGCGGTCCTTGGCAGGGAGATTTGGCCAAGATTGGGATGCGGGAAAGACGAGAGCTGCGGACCCCGGCCGAGGGCCTCATCGTATTTCTGTTTTGCCAGCCTCCCCTCAGCTGCGTGCTGATCATTCCCCATTCAAGTATCACCACTTATGTAGGATTCTAAAGTTGATCTCCGGGCCCGGCAGGATGGCTCAGTGGTCTAAAGCGCCTGCTTGGGAAAGCTTGGGCAAGCTTGGGCGGCTTCAGGGACCTCGGTTTGCTCCCCGGCACCACGTGGGGCGCCAGCCCTGCCCTTGGGGCGGGCTGAGCAGGCCATGAAAATGAGTGATTAAACAAGGGTTCTGAAGCAAGAAAAAAATAAATAAATAAAAAATAAAAAATTCTAAAAAAATTAAAAAATTTTAAAAAAATAAAGTTGATCTCCTTTTTAGCATTTACTCTAAATTTATAACAGATGTTTGATACCTTGCAAGGCCTGAGTACTTGGAACTTTTGCCTCTATTCTGGCCTGTGTCTTCCCCAGGGAAAGCTAAGAATTCAGCTTTCTGTTCAGCACAGACAGTATGTGACGTCAGGCTGAGGCGGGGAGAAGACCCCAGCGTCTTATGGTTTACACCCAGGCTTTCTTTTACGCCCAGTGCAGGGGCAGCTTAACTGAACTGAAGCTGAGACTGCTGCAAATTCAAGGTGTAGATGGTTATTCTAGAACACTGACAAAAATGGGTCAATACAAACATACATGCTTCCTACAGAAATAAAGGACATTTACTACTTTAAAGATGACCTACTTACATTGAACTGAGTCTATTCTCTGATTCCTCTCAAGTCTGTGTCCTATGGGTTGCTGGATTTGCATAAAGCGAGAATTGTCTTTCCAGGGCATCATTAGCAATGGGTTTCAGAATGTCTACGCCCTTTGAATAATTTAACATGCAAGAAATCACCAGAGTTTTGTCAACTAACTTAAGAGATGATCACTGCAGTGTCCCAAAAATGATACATTATCAGTCACCTATGAGACAAAACCCTGTAAATCATCAAAAGCATACAAAAGTAGATGCGTGTCTTAAAATACAAATGGCTACTCTTGATATTCTATTGCATAAATAAATCAGGCATGCGATGGTAAACATGATTCATGAATATAGTAAAATACACTCATTCATAGAAGAAATTCCTGAAAGGAAGACCAAAACAATGACTCTGGGTAGTTAAGAATTTTATTTTTACTGTCTTCTACGATGAATAGGGATTGGCCATGAAAAAGAAAGTTACCTAGCATTGCAACTGGCCTGTGAGGCTCCAGGGATCTAGTGACCTTGGACCAAATGTGTGTTTGTGTGCTGGCAGGGATGTGGGCACCAATGAGCCCTTTGTGACTGAGAGATGTGGTGTCAGGGATTTGGCTTGGCCTTCAATCTCCTGAAGTGAATTCCAGCAAAGACTCAACTAAAAGAGCCAAGTGATACAATTTGGGGGAAGCCAGGAAGGTCAGGTTCTGTTGGAGCTCAGACAAGGACTCTTTTGGATCACCTGCATTCCCTGGGTTTTTAAATAAAGGAAAGAGATGGCTGAAGCGAAGGTGGGAAGCTGAGAGGACCTTGATAGTGTAGGCCAAGGACTTCCCCAAGCGGGGAGTTTTGCCAGCTGAGGGAACTGTCCTGTCTCTAAGGCTGACAGCCACAGCAGGAGTCAGGTGGCTGCAGCTGTGGTCTTCTGTTGACATGGGAGTGAGCGCCAGGTGTCCTCGGCTGCAGCTTTATCTTGCCCCCTGAGGGGTCCCAGTGTTGTGGACCAACTCAGGCGTCTCCGGTGACCATTGGCATGGAAAGCTGCACTTACTGCATGCCAAGGCCACTCCTTGAGCAGGTTGCCTAGGTCTGGGACACACTCATGAGTAACAGGAAGCCAGCTGGTCAATATGAGAGCCTTTATTGTGTGTGTGAGGGACTCAGGGTAGGGTAAGCATTAGGAAAACACGTGGATATAATGTTCTGATTCTGTAGGATATTTTTAATTTTCTAAAATTTTTTATCCATCTGTGTTTATAGTACATAGTGTGGCCGCCTTCCTGGTGGAGAGTTAATGGGTTCAGGCAGGGGCCTTAATCTCTTTCGATCCTCTTTCTGTCCCCCTCCTTACATCTCTCGATAGATCCCTTTCCCATTTGCAAAAGATCTATTTCCCTGTAGCCTATTATCAGTCTCTTGTTTTGTTCTTTAAATTATGACTAATTTGGGTTTCTGGGCCTTAAAACCAAATGCAGCATTTAAGCTTGTACATCTGATTTATTACACTTAACCCACTGTCTTGGGGGGCCTCCACGTTCCTAGAAATGGCTCACTTGCGCCCTTCTGTATGGCAGGTTAGCACTCCACTGCCTACAAGTACCTCATGGTCTTTATTCACTCATCTATTGATGGCCATAGAGGTTGTGTGGCCTTTCTCTTTTGATTTCGGAAAAAAATCAATTTTAATCATATCTTACTTTTCTGGTTATTGAGATGAAAATACTATTAGTTTTATTAAATAATAAATATAGAAAAAGAGGAATCCTTGCAAGGAAAGGGTAAAACGCACACAATGTCTACACTAAGAAATGCAGTGTCCAAGATATGAGGCAGAGCCACGTATCCTGTTGGGGTCCCTAGAGGGTCACCTGCCACCTTCTTCCTCAAAGAAAACACACTTCTAAGTTGTATATCGTTCCCTTACTTTGCTTTTGAATTTTTTCCCTAAGCAGTATTTTACTAAGTTTGCACGTTTTGGTGCTTCGTGTAAGTGGATCTGTACCTCCTTGTTCTTCTTCACTGGGATTTTCCCCTCATTGTCTTATTTCTGACTGCAGCTATAGCTGCCATCCACTCAGTTAGCTGAGGAACTGTCTGCCGGGGGGCGGGGTGCGCCACACCATACACAAGCAAAGCGCTGCCTACGAGCTTCTTTCTCATTGACTCTTCATTGACTGCCACTATGAAAGATTTAGTTAGTTTCCTCAGGCACTCGTGCGTGATAGCCCATACAGAAGGTCTGAGAAATGCCGACATAAGGAGTTGTTGAACACTAGCTTATGTGAAAGTTCATGTGTCTGGCTTCATTAACTAATGCTAAGTTACTTCCCAAGTTGTTTAAATTTGTGTTCTTTTTTTTTTTTTTTTTAAACATCTTTTTCTTTTTTTTTTTTTTTTCTTGCAGGACTGGGGTTCGAACTCATGAGCTTGCACTTGCCAGGCAGGCACTTGTGCCACAGAGCTGTCGCCTCAGCCCCCTAAATTTGTGTTCTTGACAGAAGTGTGTGCACTTGTGGGTCCTCTGCGCAGCTGCCAGAGTGAAGCACTCTGTCCACCGTGCCTGAGAAATGGTTCGTGTGTGTTTCCCTGGACATTCAGGAAGTTGGGTAGATTTTTTTTTTAAACCATTTGTGATATTTTATTCCTATAAAAAATCTGTTTGGATCTTTTTGCCTATTTTTCTGTTGCTTTATTTTTATTTTTTTATTTTTATTTTTATTTTTATTTATTTATTTATTTATTTATTTTTTGTCTTTTTTGAGACAGGGTCTCGCTGTGCAGTTCAGGCTGGCCTTGAGCTCACTTTTGTAGCCCCGGCTGGTCTCAAACTCGCACCAATTCTCCTGCCTCAGTCTCCCGAGTGCTGGGATTACAGGCGTGCGCCACCATGCCCGGATATTTTCATTTTTAAAATTGGTTTATACAGGATTTCCTCCTATATATTCTATGTATTCATATATATATATATATATATATATTCCTATATATTCTAGAAAGAAAGCTTTGATAACTCTGTATACACAACAGATGTTATGGTCTGTGTCTAGTTGTCCCACCAAAGCCTCATGCAGTCATGCAGCAAGGATGTCTAGAGTTTGCGACCAACTCATGATCACCGCTTGGATTATGGGCGATCCAAGGCTGGAATTATGGGTCTTAGTACTGCTGGGATTATGGATGTGAGTGGGTGGTCTCAAACTCGCACTGATCCTCCTGCCTCAGCCTCCGAGTGCTGGGATTACAGGCGTGCGCCGCCACGCCCGGCTTCTGTCGCCATTGTTGCTGTTCTACCCCCATGAACTGCTGCTCTCTGCCATGTGCCTCTCTGCCTTAGACCAAGATGAGTATGGACTAAAAATTCCAGTAACTTTGAGGTGAATCAACCTTTCCTTCCTTCATTTTGGGTGTATTTGTCCCAGCAATGAGGGAAGAGTAACTGAGAAAACAGATCTCGCCCATGGCCAGCCATCGGCACTTCCTTGTATGAGAAAGCGATATTGCTCCTCTACCCACACTTCTTCCATTGTATGTCTTAAGATATCACCAACCCACAGGTTCATAAATGTAAGTTGTCTTCTAAAATGCTCCTGGCTTTGTCCCAGGGAATGGTGTGAAGTTATCCAAATTATTTTTTTCTATATACCCCTGCGTATTCAAGTTGAAGGCCTCCCTCTTTCCACAGATGTGTGAATGCTATCTCCATCACAAATCATGTTGTAGATGACGTTCTCACAAGTGCTGGCCATTTTCTGTGTCCTCAGAAATCCTAGGCCTATGAACCAACCGTGTACCAAGGCTCCCTCCCGGGGAACTTTAGGTTTTAGGTTACAAGGGGTTTCCTCGTATCACAATGTAGCTTTATGGCACTGCGATGGCGTCAAGAGCCCATGCACTCCCAGTCTTCCTTTCTGTTGGAATGATCGGTCTGTGGAGTCTCCCTCCAGCTGAGGAGCTGAGGCAGTAGCAGAGTCCTCCCATAGTAAATTCCATGCTCCCCCGTGTCTGCACCACCTAGTAGTGTGCAGTCAGGTGCCGAAGTCACTTGTGGTCTCACCTGGGTTCAAATCTTCTCGCGGGAGGGTTCTTTTCCTGTCTTCTTAGAGCCAGGTTCCGAGACAGGCAACCTGCCTTGCAGATCCAGGCGGGGAAGCCATGCATCCATTTGCAGGCCACTGCGTCTTGGGACACAGCTGTGTGGAGACACATTTATACAGGGGTCTCCACTGAGCTCTTCTCTTCTGGTGGCCTTTGGCTTTGTTCTCTTCCCTGTGTACCCCAAGAACGGGAGAAGCAAGTGGCCCTGAAACCTGCCTGTGTGGTGCAAACTGCAGTCCAGGAAGGCTTGCTTCCTTTCCCTCTCTAGCTGCCCACCTGTCCGGGCTTCTGGGTGACCATTGCCTGGCTGTGGCTCATCTCATGTTAGGAACGTGGCTTCTTTTGTTTTCTGGACTTTTCTTTTTTTTTTTTTTGTGGGACTGGGGTTTAGTTGTCTTCTAGTGGGAGAGTCAGAGTGTGTAGTTACTGGCTGAAGCCGTGTTACGGCCAGACAGCACAACTGGCCTGCAGGAGGAGAAGTTTCATTTGCTCACAGTTCCGGCCCACAGTCGCCAGCTCTAGGGCAGGGGTGTCGCGGTGGAAGGACCGCTGGGCAAAGCGGTAACTTAGGTCTCCGAGGCTGGGAAGGGGATCCAGAGAACAGCACTAGAACGGAAGGGTGAGTGACAAGACAGACCCTGGCCAGGCCTCCACGTCCCTCTGTGCTCCCCAGCAGCGCCTCCACCCATCACCTGGGCAGAGCCCAAAGCCACCGCGGTGGTGCTTGTGCTGCCCCACAAAGCCCATATGTTTTTATCAATTTTGCCTCAAGGTTTGCTGGAGACAGAGGCGCTGCAGGGAAGAGATGAGGACCCAGTAGCCAGCGCCGACTTCTCCAGCACACTCTCTGAGGAGGAGAAGGAGGAGTTGAAGGCGGAATTCATCCAGGTAGGTACAGCGGTGCCCTTCTTCCTGCTGTTTCTGTCTTTGGACCTGGAGGGCTCCTATTAGCTTGGTGTAGGCTCCATAGTGTCACTGTGTTGTCTTTCACTTCATAAACTGTAACAAATGAATACATTGCAAGACGATTCTTTAAGATTGCAATGCTAACTCTTCACTACCCATTGGTTACAGTGGTAAAATGAATACCGGTGCTGCTTGACCAACCATAGTAATCATGTGAAGAAATGCTCTTCTAAGTATCAGAATACGGTGGGACTGATAAACCACTTACAAGTCTAATGGAATTGGCTTAAAACCATGGTAGGGGCTGGGGAGATAGCTCCGTGGCACAAAGGCCTGCCTGGCAAGTGCAAGGTTGTGCGTTTGAGCCCCGATCCCTCAGGAAAAAAAGAAAAAAAAACAATTAGTTCCTTAAAACCATGGCAGAAACCGGGTGTGGTGGTGCATGCCTGTAATCCCGGCACTTCACAGGCTGAGGCAGAAGAATCAGTGTGAGTTCAAGACCAGCGTGGGCTACAAAAGGGAGCTCAAGGCCAGCCTGAACTACATAATGAGACCCTGTCTCAAAAAGACAAAAAAAAAAAAAAAAAAA
>PVJA010049781.1:0-13583 GCA_004027025.1 Myocastor coypus
TTTTTCTTTTTTTTTTTTTTTTTTTTCTTGTTTCAGAACTTTTGTTTGTTTGTTTATTTATTTTTATGGCCAGCTCAGCCTGCCCTGAGGGCAGGGCTGGCACAGCGTGTGGTGCTGGGGATCAAACCCCAGTCCCTGAAGCCACCTAAGCTTTCCTAAGCAGGCACTTTAGACCACTGAGCCATCCTGCCGGGCCCCAGGCTGTTGGTTTCTCATAAGTGACTTTCATTAGATTGTGATAATGTCCTTCTATACTTATTTTCTTCAGAGGTTTTTTCAATCATAAATGGATGTTGGACTTTGTCAAAGGCTTTTTCTATGTCAGCTGAAAGGATTGTATTATTTTTGTCCATGCCTCTGTTTATGTGGTATTACATTCGTTGATATGAGCAAACTGAACTATCCTTACAATTCCTAAAATGAATCCTATTTGGTCATGATTTTCAATGATTTGTTGCATCATTTGCCTTTATCTTGTAGGATTTTTACATCTATGTTCATTAAAGAGATTGGACTCTAGCCTCTAGGAATAGGTTTGGGAGTATTCCTTCCCTTTGAATTTCACTAAGAGTTTGAGGAATATTGGAACTAGATCTTCCCGAAGTTTTTTTTGTTTTTTTAAATGCATTTGGTACAGGGTCTCACTGTGCCGCTCCAACCTGTAGTGATCCCCCTGTATTCAGCCTCTCCAGCTCTGGGATAGCAGGCATGTGCCACCATGCCCAGACTTAGTGGCTGGCTCCATGTGCCTGAGGGCAGGGCTGGTGTGACATGCAGTACCCAGTACCCAGGATTGAGCCCCGGTCCCTGCATTTACCTAAGCAGGTGCTTAGTCTGCTGAGCATCTTGCCAGCCCTTCCCCTAAAGTTCTTATAGAATACATCAATGAATTAATCAGAACTTGCAATTTTCATTTCTGATAATTTTTCAAAATTATTTTAATCTTACTCCCTCATTCTGGATGGTTAATGCTTCCTATATCTTCTTGGCTTGATTTTGGTTATTCATACGTATCTGGAAATCTAGCCATTCAGTCTCAATTATCTAATTTATTGGTAGATAGGTTCTCAAAATAGTTACTAATGATTTTCTGGATTTAGGCTATGTCTGGTATGATTTCACCCTTTTCATTTGTAATTACATTGGTTGGAATCATTTTGTTTCTTTTTTTCAATAAGATTGACTAGGGGTTTGTGTATTTTCTTAGCTTTTTGATTTTAAGTTCAACCACCTCTAAAAAAAAAAAAAAAGCCCCACTTTTGACCCCATGAGGCTTTGGGAGTCATCTAGACTCAAACCATAACACTGTATTTTTCATGTAGTTTTTAGTCATCTTGATTTCCATTTGGAAACTTTTCATGGACTCTCAATTATTTTCTAAACTGATCTTTCATGTTTCCTTTAACTTACCTACCACTGGATTAGTGTCTTCTTAAAGCTCCCTAATCACTTAGCTTGTTACCCCCATTATCTGCTCAATTATATCTCCTGTGATTGCTATGTTTTTAACCCTTTTTAAATAATTTACCTGTGTAGCTTTTGCTTTCCTCTTCATTGTACTCTGTAAGTTGACTTCAGGGGCATTGGAAGTTTTTGGAAACATTTTTTCCCTTTGTCTTCCCATATTCTTATTGTTTTTCATTCAGTTGTTTTGTTCTTGCTTAGGATTGTGGATGGCTACAATGCAAAGACTTTGTGTTTTGTTTCTGTTCTTGTTTTGAAACAGTTCAGGCTGCCTTCAACCTCACTATGTAGGTCAGGCTGGCCCCTAACTTAAAGGGATTCTCCTGCTTCAGCCTCCTGGGTGCTAGGATTACAGGTATGTGCTACCATGCTGAGCAAGAATTTGTTGCTAGTATGGAGATATTTCATTAGCTTCTGATTTTTAGTAACACACTCTGGGGATGGCTAACTATAACCTTTTGCTTCTGTCCCAAGACCCAACCACCTCTGTTAATTAGGAAAAGAGGATGCAGTGTAATTGGCCCAGCACCCAGTATTTTGAGAATTGATCACAGTATTGTTAATGTCACAAAGGGAATGTAGATATTGGCATGTAGACAAAATATATTAATACCAACAACTGGCAATAGCAAGAAACCAGCAACAGTAGTATCATCTGCCATGATTTCCAAATTCTCCCAAAACAAAGATATATGGTTGTAGAAGCTGGAAAAACCGCCTGAAGTCTATGAAATCAGCTACATAAAATGTGTAGCAATTTGTGCTTCTGTATGCTCTGTGAGGAGAGGCAGGGTGCACATGCTTGTTCTGGGTATGCTGGGAGACATCAAAGAAAGGAAGGTGGTGAGACAGCACAGGGAGGCACCCCTGTTCTTGCTGCTCAGCACAGCCTCTGGGCTTGAGCTCTGCTCCTAGAGCGGAGCAATAAGAAACAGCAAAGCCATCTGTAAATCGCAAAGTACATCTGCTTCAGAGACCGAGAAGAGAACAAGCCAACAGAGAAAGGTACCTAGACAGCCCTCAGAACTGAATCAAGAAACAAATGAGCATACCCATGTTGCAGGTGGAGGGGATGTGAGCTCAGTGGGAATCACATAGCTGGTAACAAGAGGCCACAGAGGGTGCCGGGCCACCAGGAAGGTGCCCTCTAAAGCCGATACCTAAGTGTCTATGGAGGGTCAAGTCTGGGATCTCCATACTTCCTGACAAATACTGAGTCACACACTGTTGGAACTGTGGGTTACATGTGTAACATAGAGTACAGTGTTCATATTTCCTTCTTCAATTGAGGAAAATATCCTGTTTTTAATTTTGAGGTTATTTATTAATCATGTAAAACATAAATTAAGTAGAAGCAACACAGCAATAAAAGCTATCTACTCATGAACATTTTAGTGTTTTTTTTTTAATCAGGCACGATAAAATGCTTACCTGAAGACTAACCCCAGTGGAAAAGAGCATAAAGATAATTTAGGTTTAAGCTATATAACATGGAGAAAAATGATTGTATCAGGAAAGAAAAAGCTTAGAAGAATAAGAAAGTGAAATGCCATAAAGAAATTAAAGGATACTTGAAAACAATGACAAATGCTGTGAAATGGAAGGGAGTTTGAAAAGACAATAGTTTAAGACAGAAGTGCACACACCCACACGTGCTCACGCGTGCATGCACACACACACACGCACACACCATAATATTGAATAATTATCAAATGGAAGTTATTTTTAGAAAGTCAGTAGAACATATAGCTCAGTTTGCCCAGGCACACTGAGGTAACAAAATCTAGGACTGCTTATCTTGGGGTTAGACATGCTTCAGGTCGCTACGAGGAGTTTAGTGGTGGCCTGTACAGGTTTGGATTCCCAGAACAGCTGCTGTGTGTCCTTCACTGTCAAGCTATGTTATACACTCTACTGCTTACCATGCCCACTTAAAACAGTCCTGTAGCCAATATAAAACCTTCAACACCCTCCCTTGTCTTACTAAATAACCTCTGAATTCTGCCTACTCAAAACTTCCCCTATGGCTTTCCCAGGACACTGTCCTTTCAGGCTTGTCTCTCCTCTGTCCTGACTCTGGACCTTTGTCCAATATGCTGTCTTGTCTGAAATGTATATTATCTCCTGTGTGGTTAACCAAATGCCACCCTTCTGTCAAGGTCAAGTTTATGTTTGAATTCTAATATGGATCATGATTATCCCTTTTAGCTGAATTCCTAAAACACAATCAATTATAATCTGTCATCTATTATTCACAATGGCTTTTACATATATTAATGCCAGGAAATAAAAAGGAAAGAAGAAATTAGTAGAGTGAAAGTCAAAAGGGGACCCTAACTGGAGCTTCCAATCTGGAGGTGGGTACTGCTGGAATATAGAGTAACTACAGTAAAACTGTCTGAGGAGTTTTTAGTGCAGGAAAGGAAATAGAATTGTTTGTGCTGAGTACCCTGCTTCCTGTCTTCAGTGTTTGGCAACATAAAGAATGAGAAATTTACCATGTGAAGTTCCAGATAAGAGAAGTTCCCTACACAAATTCTTAGACCCTACTCCAGAGCTACTGAACCAGAAGTCTAGGACAGGATCCAATAATCTGTGCTTTGACTGTATTCTAGGGGATTCAACTGTATGATAATGTTAATAAGACAGTGTTTCAGAGCATAGAAACTAATTTAAAAATTTGTTATGCCAGGTGTAGTGGCACATGCCTGTAATCGTAGTACTCAGGAGGCTTAGGCAGGAGGGATGTTGAGATTTCAAGACTAGGCTGGGCTACAAAGTGAGCTTAAGGCCAGTCTGAACTGCACAATGTGATAATGTCCAAAACAGGGATTGGGAGATAGTTCAGTAGTCTAAGCACCTGCCCGGCAAGCACCTTGACCCAGGCTCAAGTCCCCATACCGTAACATGCTGTGCTGGCCCCAGAACCCCAGGAACTCTGTGACCACCAAAATCATGTGTGGTGGTACACAGCTGTAATCCCAGTGCTGGGGAGACTGAGACAGGAGGATCACTATGAGTACCAGCTGTGTAGCAAGACCTTCTGCCAAATAAATAAATGATTTTTTAAAAAGACAAAAAAATTATTACATCAAACTATTTCAGGCTAGGGAGATAGCTCAGTAGAATAAGCGCTTGCCTGGCAAGCGCAAGGGCCTGAGTTCAATCCCCAGTTCCACAAAACAAACAAACAAACAAATAGAAAACTATTTGTATAATAAAACCACACCTCCTATCTCTAATAATAGAATGTACTAAAAGTAAATTACTCATTTCTTGTGTGCAGTCACCATGATGGACATTCTTACCCTGTTCCATTTAACAGGCCCCACACCAGACAGAAAAGAGGGGGAATTGAGCTGGGCTGTCCCAGCACTTGGGAGGCTGAGGCAGGAGAATTGGTGTGAGTTCGAGACCAGCCTGGGCTACAAAAGGGAGCTCAAGGCCAGCCTGAACTGCATAGTGAGACCCTGTCTCAAAAAAAGACCAAAAAAGAAAAGAGAAGAAAAAGAAAAAAAGGGGTATCATGCTGCCAGGGCAATGGCCCAACTGGTCACCTCATTCTGGCCGCTGATGATAACTGGTAATGTAGGTTCAGTCAGCCCTGATCACTATCTATAGCCATTATGGGGGGAAGGGGTCTTTAGCTTGGGACTTTATAAGAGCAATACAATGGCCAAGTGAAACTGGCTTAATCCCAGTATAGTAAAAAATCTAAGATGTTCACCACTGTATTCCCATTTAATGCTAATATAACTAAATCTGTGCATGGGTAATATGGTATCATATTCCAGTGTCATTTGATTGAAGAAATGATAGAAACATTTGCAGTTCTTTTGTTCTCAACTAGATGTCACTGCCTATATCATCCAGGCTTGATCCTCTCTCATGTAACATATTCTGTTTTTGTCACACAATTTGCCCAAGAACAAATGTTTCCTTCTAAGTCATTTAAAAGAATTCTCAATATTGGCTTACACACTCCTCAAATTCAGATTTTTAACGATACCTCTCCTGGCTCATTTTATTTATTTAGTCTGTCGTTGCCTTCCCACTAATGGGACCAGCACCTATGAATGACCTATTTCCCAAAGTACCTCTGAGTCTTTCCATGATGACGTTTTCAATAAGATAATGTCCAGTGCCTCTGAGGGACAAATAGATTCCAGATTGAGATCAAACAGAATTTCCATAAAACTGAAGGTAGATGAACAGAAAATTTTAACAAATATTGCCAAAATACTTCTCAGAGAAAATATTTTTACCCATATTTCAAGAAAGGTAGGCAGTGACTTATTTTCCCACAATTTCATTAACAAAAATAGAAATTTCGTTTTGCCATAAGGATCTTTGGGCCTGACAACATTCTCACATGACAGATGCCTTTCAAAGAACTTTAGACACCTCTGTAGATAAGAAATAAAGCAGGATAGGTCTAAAAGTAAAGCGAGAAATCATAAAACTGCTGTAAGATACACAGGAGCAACTTGAGACAGTCTTTGGTTTATAATGACTTTATTTTTATTTTTATTTTTATTTTTATTCAGGACTGGGGTTCAACCTCATGACCTTGCACTTGTCAGGCAGGCACTTGTGCCTCGGAGCTATCTCCCCAACACCTATAATGACTTTAAATATAATATTTTTAATTTTTTTAAAGAATACAAAATTAGAAAGAAAAACATTAGAAACAATACAAAATTTCATTAAACAAACTAATAGGAATTCAACAATGCTTGCTGTATTGCATTATGTTATTCTCAAATTAGTTGTTTAAGTTACAAGATATAAACCTGTAAAATTAGTTAAAAATAAACCAGAATGAGACAACTAAAAGACAGTTATAAGAAATTTAAAAAGAATAAATGTTTTAAGCATTAACTGTTCCTTTCAATAGACCAGCAGAAATCAGCAGTACAATTATCCAAACCATCCCACATATATACATGAATATATCTTTTTCTCTTCTTTCATCCTTTTCTTCATCCCAGTTTTTCCTTCTCAGTGAACAAATTCTTTCCCTTTCACAGTATCTATTGTACCTTTCAGATTTTATTTACTCTTTCAGGTTCTCACACTAGTGAGAAAATATGGTGTTTGCACATGTGACTCTGATTTATTTTGCTTACCAATATAGTTTCCAGTTGTACCCATTTACCCATAAAAGTCTTGAATTTATCCTGTTTAAGCTAAGTAATACTCCACTGTGTAAAAATTTAACATCCTTTTTATCCATTCCTCAGTTGATGGGCACTTGGGTTGTGTTCAAGATTTAGCTATGACAAATTGTGCAGCTATAAACATGGGTGCACATATCAATCACTGTGGTATGATGATTTCAGTTCTTTTTGAAAAATTCCTAGGAGGAGAATAGCTGGTTTGAATGGGACCTCCAGTCCTAGCTTTCTGAGGAATCTCCATGCTGATTTCTGTAATGATTGTACCAGTCTGCACTTCCACCAACAGTGGAAAAGTGTTTCTTTTTCTCCACAGCCTCTCCAGTATTTAAATATAATATTAAAAGTGCAATTTATACAAGAGATCATTTAAAGTATAAAAATTTCTTTTCTTTTCTTTTTTTTTTTTTTTGTGGGACCAGGGTTTGAACTCACAACCTTGCACTTGCCCAGCAGGCACTTGTGCCCCGGAGCTATCTCCCCAGCCCCAAAAGTATAAAAATTTTCTAAAAGATACTGTTAACAGAATGAAGACACAACCCCCATACTAGGAGAAAATATCTGCAAAATACATAAATAAAAGACTGGCATCCAAAGTATACAAAGGACTCTTAACCTCAAGAATAACAATAAAGGGGGTGGGGAGATAGCTCGGTGGTCTAAGCACCTGCTGGGCAAGCATAAGAACCTCCATTTAATCCCCAATACCACATGCTGGGCCAGTCCCTGAACCCTGGCATGCCATGCTGGCCACCAAAACCAGGCATCGTGGTGCATTCCTATAATCCCAGCACTGGGAAAGCTGAGACAGGAGGACCAGTAGGAGTCTAATCTGCATAGTGAGACCCTGCACCAAATAAATGATTTTTTAAAAAAGAACAATAAAAACAAGCAACTCAATGGAAAAATAAGCAAAACACTGACATCTCTTGGAAGAAGATATAAAGATCATCTATTTCATATGCAAATAATCATATGAAAAAGTGTAAATCATCCTATGTTTCAACAAAAACTAAAACAACAATGATAACACTATATACTTATTAGAATGGCTAAATTTCCCAAACACTGTCATGTCAAATTCTAGTGAGGAAGCCAAGCACCTGTAATTCTAGCACTGAGAGGCTGAGACAGGAAGAAGCCAGGAGTTTGAGACCAGCCTGGGATACATAGTGAGTCCAGGTCAGCCTGAGCTATGTAGCAAGAGCCCATCTAAAGAAAAAAAAATTAGTGAGCGTGTGGATCAACCAGAAGTTGGCAATTTCTTACAAAGCTAAACATACTCTTAATATCCTATCCAGAAATTTCTCTCCCTTAGTATTTACCCAAATGAGTTGAAAACTTATGTTCATATGAAATCATGCACACAAATATTTGTATTAGCTTTATTCATGATTGCTAAGGCTTGGAAGTTACCCAGATGCCTTCAATAAGCAAATGAATAAACAAATGTGGCATATCCAGAAGATATGTTATTCGTGACAAAAAGAAACAGACTGTAGTGCATTTGAACATTGCTGTGCTATTCAGTGATAAAAAAGAAATGATGCACCAAGTAATGAATAGATACAGAGGAACTTCAGATGCATATTGCTAAGCAAAAGAAGACAATCAGAAAAGGCTGCATACCACATAAGTCTCACTACATGACATTCTGGAAAATACAAAGCTATAGAGACAAGGGGTTTGTGGCTTAGCTCGGTTGTTGTTACTGTTGTTGTTGTCTTTTTCAAGACTGACTATACAGTTCAGGCTGGCCTTGAGCTCACTTTTCAAGCCCAGGCTAGTGTCAAACTCACAGTGATGCTCCTGCCTCAGCCTCCTAAGTGCTGGCATTACAGGTGTGGGCTACCACACCCAGCTTAACTCAGTTGTTTAAGCACCTGCTCAGGCAAACACAGTCAGTCGCAGGGGGCTGGAGTTTGATCCCCAGCTCCACAAGCTTTACCTGACCTGCCATTAAGGTAGCCTGAGGCAAAAAAAGAGTATTTCTCAAAGCTATAGAGACAATAAAACAAAGTCAGTAGTTGTTAAGGATTATAGAGAGAAGGGGAAAAGATGAATAAGTTAAGCAATCAAACTATTCTGTATAATACTATGTAAATGTAAGACATAGATTTGTCAAAATCCACAGAATGGGATACAACACAAACAGTAAAGCTTAATATAAACAATAACTTGAATTAATAATACCTTAATGTAGTCTCATGACTTACAACACATGTACCACACTAATATGAGATGTTAGTAAAAGGGCAAATTGTAGAGGTATAGTGAGTAAACACATATATCTTTCTATACTTTCTGATTTTTCTGTAAACATAAAATGCTCTAAAACAGGCATGCCAAACCTGCAGCCACTTTTTCCTCCTTTTTTTTTAATAAAGAGGAATTGCCTGGGAACCCAAATAAAACATATGATAAAATTCATACATATTTGTAAGAAAAACTTCTCCCATTTTTATCACACAGGGTCTCACTATGTAGTTTAGGCTGACCTTGAATTTATTACATAGCCCAAACTGGCTTTGTACTCAGCAATCCTCCTACCCCAGCCTCCAAAGTGTTGGGATTACAGGTGTGTGCCATCATGCATGCAGAAAACCTCCTTTATAAAAATGTATTTTCTTATAACCTTTCTTTAAAAGAGCACAAAAGGCTGAAATATAAAGTCAATCATTTTTTTAAAGTAAAAATCAGAATGGGCTATATAACAAAATGCTGCTCTTTTTTAAGAAATGTGTTGAGGGACTCCTCCAGGTATACTCAGCTACCTCAACTTTTGACAAATAGGGCCAAACACTTTGCTGGAGGCAAGATGGTCTCTTTAATTAATGGTGCTGGGAAAACTGTTTACCCACATGCTAAAGATTGAACCTGGCCCTGGACCTTTTACCATGCACTAAACTAAAATTGAAATGGAGCAAAGAGCTAACTATTAAAACAGAAATGCTATATCTGCTAGAAAACAGAATAGGTGAAACTCTTGAAGACATAGATGTAGAAAAAACCATTACAAACAAAACTCAGATCTCATAGGAAACACTACAAAGAATCAACAACTGGGATCACATCAAATTAAAAAGCTTTTGCCAGGCCAGGGAGATAGTTCCATGGCACAAGTGCCTGCCTGGCAAGTGCAAGGTTGTGAGTTTGAACCCAGGTCCCGCAAAAAAAATTTTTTTGTATACAAAGGAAATGACCCACAGATGGAGAGACAACCTACAGAATGGGAAAAAATGACTGTTAGCTACTCCTCAAAGGACTAACATCTAGACTATATAAAAAAAAATTTTAAAAACAAGATTCCCGAATTTATGTATACAACTCAAAAATGGGCATTGATGCTGATAGGTTTGTTGTTGTTTTCAGGTACTTGGCACAACAGAAAAATAGGCAGAAGGAAAACGGAAAAGGGGCGTTATTTTCTTTGAGGACACTGAGAATTCGGGGAAGATAAGAAATTCTCTCAATTGGAACAAAGGGAGGCTAAAGCGTTTACCGCCTTTTCCCAGGGGTGGAGTTTGGAGAGGATGTTTAGATTTACCTGAGGGAGCTGACTGGGTCTTCCCTGAGGCAGCAGGAAGGCTGACAGTAAATTATGTCCTGGGCTGAGTGGAGAAGAAGGGGAGGTGGTCTTGAGAAGATGGGTTTTAAGGGTATTGACCATATTAGATGACCACCATAATGATTTTAGCAATTCATACTAGGGTCAGAACCTATCAGATACACCTTGAGAACATAATTTTAAGTGAAATAAAAGAATAAATCAGAAACAAAAGTTTGAATATCACATTGTTTCTCTTCTGTGAGAAATTCAAAGTATCAATAAGGAGCAATACAGAGTGGAGATGCTAGAAATTAAAAAGAACTTTTTCAAATGGAAAAGGAAACAAGAGATAGGGCAGAGGGGAGGGAAGGAAAAGGGATTTTAAAAAATTGAAGCAAAAAATGGAAACAGAGCTTTTGCAATCAGAGAAGGGAAGAAGGGTTGGAAGGAAAGAAGAGGACAAAAAAAAATTAAGTGTGTTATGCACATGTACAGCTTCCTCATGATGCATGGATCATTATACACTGCAAACATGTATTAGTAATAAGAAAAAAAAAAAAAAAAAAAAAGGAATGGTGGCAGGTCTGTCTATGTTGCTCACTCTGGCCTTAAACTCCTGAACTCAAATGATTGTCCTGCCTTAGCTGGCATAGTTGGGATGGCCAGCATGTGAAAACAATGTGGCTGGCACATTGTTTTTAGGGTTCATAAGTACATGCATAGAAAACAACCATGCTTATTCAATACATCAGAGCTGTGGTCTCTGGGGACAGTGGTAATGGGAATGGGGTATGGCAATAAAATATAATTAACAGTATGCAAGAGGGAATATGACTAATTTCCCCTGTGAACTTAAGATCTAAAAGGCAAATTAAAACATCATTGACAATTTAGACAGGAAAACTTGGAAAACTGTCCCAGCTTGGATGATCTGATGGAATCCAAAACAACAACAAAAAAGGTTATTACTGAATAAGCTTGTGAAATCCAAATTGAAGTCTCGAGTTATTAATAACAGTATGTTGATGTTAATTTCTTAGAGCAAATGTACCTTAATAACATAGGATGATATCAAAAGGGGAAATCATGTGAGGTGTATATAGAAACTTGTGGTACTTCTTTGCAAATTCCTGTTAAATTTAACATTTTTTAAATCTTTTACTTATTTAGTACAGGGTCTCGCTACACAGTTTGGAATAGTAATGATCCTCCTGTCTCAGTTTCTTCAACATTGGGATTACAGGTATGCACCACCATGCCTGGTTTCGGTGACCAGCAAGGCACACCCAGGGCAGGACTCGCACAGCATGCAGTCCAGGGAGTCAAACCCTGGCCTTTCTGTGTGCCTAAATAGGCGTTTAGACCACCAGGCTATCCTGGTAAATTTAACACTACCCTAAAAATTTAAATAATTTTAGAGGATTCTAACTTATCAACTTATAACTGATTATTGCACTCTTTTCAAAATTAGTTCTACAACAATGTTACTGAAATATAAACGAGCAAACAGAACAGAAAAGCCAAGGAGTAAGAAGCAGCGTCAAAGGCCAGCGGGCCAGGAAGCTAGTGAGGGAGTTCAGAGCCGCCCAGCAGGCGTCGCAAGCCCGCAGTGCGCAGAGCCAACAGCAGTTCCGCCTCTGCCTGTCCACTCCGGCCTGCCCAACAGTGCGACCCAGTTGGCACTGAAGCTAGACAGGCATCTTGAAGAAAATGATTAAAATCTGGATGTGTGGCGTCTTTTTTCTCTCCAGATCCAGGATTTTCCCTATCTCTCTAGGTCAAATCTCATCGCTCATGAATGGGGAGAGCTGGGAAAATGTCAAATAAGGCTTTCCTCACCCTTCTCCCTCCAGGAGGCTACTGTAGTAATGTCCAATTTTTCTGAGGTAGAAGTGACAGCGGTTCTCAACCTGTGGGTCGCGACCCTAGCGGGAGTCGAACGACCAAAACACAGGGGCTGCCCAAAGCCATCGGAGAATGTTATTTACTTGGAATTACAGTTTTGAAGTAGCCACCAAAATTATTTTTTGGTTTGGGGTCACCGCAACATGAGGAACTGTATTGCGGGTCTCGGCGTTAGAAAGGTTGAGAACCACTGGTCTAGAATATATACAGTGGCGCCATTTTTCCTTTCACAAATGATGATACAGATTCATAATTAAAAGCTACCTGGAAAAACAATTATTTCACTGTAAGCATTGATTTTAAAAGCTCAATGTAGGGGCCCAGCGGGGTGGCTCAGCGGTCTAAAGCCCCTGCTTGGGAAAGCTTGGGCGGCTTCAGGGACTGCGGTTCGATCCCCGGCACCACATGCTGCGCCAGCCCTGCTCTCAGGGCGGGCTGAGCCGGCCATAAAAATGGGTGAATAAGCAAAGGTTCTGAAACAAGAAAAAGATTAGAGCAGAAATCAATTCAATTGAGACAAAGAAAACAATACAAAGAATTAATAAATCCAAAAGCTGGTTCTTTGAAAGATGAAACCAGAAAAAAAAATGAATAAAATTAAAAAAAAAAAAGATATTAAAAGCTCAATGTAGCATAACTTCAAGCACTACCACCGCAAGCAAGCACAGGACCCCCCAACCCCGGGTTCAATCTGCCCCCATGGTATGCTGAGACAGCAACTGAGACTATGAATTACAGGTGGATTACAGGTGTGGTGGCCTAAGCCTGTAATCCCACCTCTTAGGAAGCTGTAACAGGTGGATCACTATGAGTCCGATCTAGTAGTGAGACTGAATATCCTGTAGGCTCTTCCCTAAAACACACACACACACACACACACACACACACATACACACACTCAACTACCAGAGGCAAACATTACAAAAAATTAAAACTAGTTTACGTTGCCTTCCATGTTAAAAATCTAACAAAAAGTGCTGAACTCTGGAGAAGGTAAGGGAGGGTTTTTATATGGCATTTAAAACTTCTCCAATGAAATGATATAATGTCCGTGATTCTGACATTTGCCTTAAAATAGTTCAGAAGTGGGTAGAGAAAGGGCTATCACCAAACCAAGAGTACCCATATAAATGTAGGAAATGACATATATACACAGGGGATGAGAATAGTCTTACAAATGCTGAGGCTGAATTATGAGATAAGGTCTTGCTCTGTGTTGTAGGTTGGCCTTGAACTCACAACAATAGTCCTGCCTCAGCCTCCTGAGTATTGGAATGTTTGAAATTTTATAAACTAAAAAGTTAATACATTAACAAGCGGACTTGTGCTGTAATATCCTATAACTCAGAGGTGTCCCAAATTTCCTGGTCAAGGAGATTATGGGACTTCAGAGGAAAGGGATGAATGAACTGCAGTGCGTCTAAGGAGAGTCACCCAGAGAAAAACATTCTCTCAGGCTTTCACAGAAAGCAAAATGGCCAAGCATT
>PVJA010049782.1:0-13580 GCA_004027025.1 Myocastor coypus
AGTGCGTCTAAGGAGAGTCACCCAGAGAAAAACATTCTCTCAGGCTTTCACAGAAAGCAAAATGGCCAAGCAATGGCCGTGACTCGTCCCGAAGGCTGACACTAACAACAGTTCTACAAAGTACTGTCTATGGTCTCAAACTTAATCCTGAGGGGATATTTGACCCTGGAAGATACAAAAAAAAAAAAAAAAAGAATGTTTAATTATACAGGTCTTGCTTGGACTTGCCCTTGACCACCCAGCAAGAAAAAAAAAATCCTTAATTACAATGCATGGAATGCAGAGCTAGATGGGTGAGATGAGCTTTATGAGGCTTACATTCAATAGCCTCCAACATCACAAGCTTCACTGGTGGCACACTGCAATTGCAAAACCTTTGACTGTGTATGTATCTGCTTCCTCTTAGTCCAAAGAGAAGTATATTCTTTTCCTTTTTATTTTTCTAAGCAACATCAATAGGGAGGTGGGTCATGCCCACACACTGTACTCTGTAGAATGATTGTGAGGACAATATGCAATATGTCAACTTTCAAAGAAAAGAAAGGGGAAAAGAAAAAAAAAAGTAATGTGGATTTAGAAAGGTTAATGTTTAATTGTTTGATCAACCTTATATACCTATATGTATTAATCTAAACTGATCTGATGATGAAAATATGTAATATAGCCATTGTTAAATTTAAACAATAAAAAAAAATTGAAACAAACAAACAAAAAAAAGAAATCGGGCCAATTCTCCTTTCTCACTCTCTACCCCTAAGTGCTAGGTTTAGTTGTATGAATGACCACAATTTGCTTGTAGCCATATTCTACATCAAATTTCTATCTCGTTTATGAATTTATCCTATTTCTTTTTTTTTTTTTTTGTGGGACCAGGGTTCGAACTCACGATCTTGCACTTGCCCAGCAGGCACTTGTGCCTCGGAGCTATCTCCCCAGCCCCTATCCTATTTCTTTGATAGGACTTAGGCAAACTCACTCTGATTTGAGCTATCTTGTTGCATGAGGTGACCTATACATATAGATGATTTCACTCATTAGGGTAACATCTTTAAAAAATTCTAAAGGTAAATTGAGATCTTATGGTACTTTATATAAGAATATATTTCTTAACTTGGAATTTATTCATTCTATAGTCCCAAAGTACCTCATTTTAATTGTGATTAAGAACTGATAGAATGAGTAGTACAATCATGCTATATCTCATATATATATATATATATATATATATATATATATATATATACACATATATATATGTATATATATATATATTAGTGATAGGGAATATTTCTTCATATATTTATAGGTTTGTTGAATTTCCTTTTCTTTTTTCTTTTTTTTTTTCATTTTTATTTTTTTATTTATTATTATTATTTTTTTAGAATTTATTTTATTTTATTTATTATTTTTATTCTTGTTTCAGAACCTTTGTTTATTCACTTCATTTTTTCAGCCGGCTCAGCCGCCCCGAGGGCAGGGCTGGTGCAGCATGTGGTGCCGGGGATTGAACTGTGGTCCCTGAAGCTGCCCAAGCACGCGCTTTAGACCACTGAGCCATCCCGCCGGCCCCGAATTTCCTTTTCTAAGAAGTGTGTGTTCATCGCAGATGTCCATTTCTGGACTGATTCTTTCAATTTTGAGTCCCTAATGTTTTTTAGTGCTTTATAAATTCTAGATAGAAGCCCTTTGTCTGAATACTTGTTAGTTAAAAACTTTTTGAAATTTGTGGGTTGTCTTTTCACTCAGTTGGTAATTTCTTTTTAGTTGCAGAAACTTCTTACTTTGGGGAGTTCCCAGTTGTTGATGCTTTCAAGTGTTAAACGTGCATTTTGATTTTTATCTATGAAATCTTTGCCCACCTGATATCTTCAAGATTTTCTTCCAGTTTCTCTTCGAAGAGATTTAATGTTTTGCTTTTAATATTTAGAACTTTAATACATTTTCAACTTAGTTTAGTGCATGGTGATAGACCTAGGTAAATTTTAGGTTTTCAGCATGTGGAGAGGCTGTTTTTCCATCACCATTTGTTAAAGAGGCAATCTTTCTTACAGTAAACATGCTTGGCCCCTTTTTTGAATGTAAGGTAGCTGAGTGTGTTTTAGTGGCTTCTGCACCTTCTAATCTATTGCCTTGATGTTCAGGTCTATTTTTTTGCCAATACCATACTGATTTTATCACTGGACCTTTGTAGTATAACTTTAGGTCAGCAGTTGTAATGCCTCTTGCCATATCATTGTTGCCCAGGATTGCTTTGAAATTCCAGTTCTTTTTTGGTTGCAAATAAATTTTAGGAATGGTTTCTCCACGTCTTTCCTGTATGTTGGTAGTATTTTAATAGGGATTGTATTAAATCTGTATAACAATTTAGGGAGTATAGCTATCTTTACAATTAGGGGGTATGGCTATTGTTTTTGGTTTTGTTTGGTCTTCCTTTTCTAGTCGGCTTTAGGGCTGCATGAAAGTATTTATTTGTTCCCCTTCTGTTTTCTTAATGTGTTGGTGCTTGCTATCCAGGAGAAGGGAATAACTTTCCATTTTCTGAAATGGTCTCCGATCACTTTTCAGAATTCTATGGTTTCCATTAAATAGATCTTTTACTTCTTTAGTTAGATTAATTCATTAGTATTTCATATTCTTCAGTGCTGTCATAAAAGATATTTTTCTCTAATTTCTCGCTCAGTGTGCTTGTTTTCTGTGTAGAGGAATGCTGTTGAGTTTCTGTGTTGACTTTGTATCCTGCTCCGCTACTGAATTTGTGTATTAATTCTAGTAGCTTCTTGGTGGAGTTTTTTGGGTCTTCCAAGTACATTATTATGTCATTTACAAATAATGATAGTTGAACTTCTTCTTTACATGTTATTCCTTTCACCTCTCCCGCTTGTCTAATGGCTGTAGCTAATGATTCCAGAACAGTAATGAATAGGAGTGGTGATAGGGGGCATCCTTGTCTTCTACCAGATCTGAGAGTAAAAGACTTCAGTTTTTCTCCACTTGGAATTATGTTAGCTGTTCGATTGTCCTAGATGGCTTTTATCAGACTGTGTTAGAAGAGGCCCTCTATTCCATCTTTCCGTAGGACTGAAAACATAAATGAATGTTGGACTTTGTCAAAAGCTTTTTCTGCATCAATTGAGATGGTCATGTGATATCTGGCATTGTCTCTTGATGTAGTATATTACATATATAGATTTGCATATTTTGATCCATCCTTGTATCCCTGGGATAATCCCTACCTTGTCATGTTGTATAATCTTCTCAATGATTTGCTGTATTTTACTGGCAAGGATTTTACTGAGGATTTTTGCATCTATGTTTATGAGAGAAATTGCCCTGTAGTTCTCTTTTCTAGTTGCATCTCTCTCTGGTTTTGGTAGTAGTGTAATTCTTGCCCCCAAAAATCATTTTTGGAGGATTGCTTTGTTTTCAATTTCATTGAAGAGTTGAGGAGTATTGGCGATTATGTCTTCTGTAAATTTCTTGTAGAATTCAGTGCTGAATCCATCGGGTCTTGAATTTTCTTCGTCAGTAGGCTTTTTACTACATTTTATATTTCATTGGCTATTATTGAGTTATTGAGAAGTCTTATATCTTCTTGATTCAGTTTTGATAATTTGAACATTTATAGGAATCTGTTCATTTCATCTGTGTCTTCAATTCTGTGAGAGGAAAGATTCTGAAAGTGACCAATAATGATCCTCTGGATCTCTGCTGTGTCTGTAGTAATTTCATCCTTTTCATTTATCATTGCTTGAATTTGAGTCCTTGCTTTACTCTTTTTGATGAGGTTTGCTAGGGTCTTATCAATTTCATTTAATGTTTCAAAGAATTGGCTTTTTGATTCATTAATTCTTTGTATTGTTTTCTTTGTCTCTATTCAATTAATATCTGCTCTCATCTTTATAACTTCCTCCCTTCTTTGGGCCTTTGATTTTGTTAGGTCTTCCTTTTCTAGTTGGCTTTAGGGCTACATGAGAGCATTTCTTTGTTCCCATTCTGTTTTCTTAATGTATGAGTTCAGAGCTATACATTTCCCTCTAAGAACTGCTTTCATTGCATCCCATAAGTTCTTGTAGTTTGTGTTGAAATATTCAATAAACTGTAGATATTGTTTAATTACTTTTTAAATTTCATCTGTAGCCCACTGATTTCTGAGAAAGGTGTTGTTTTCTTTCGCCTTATTTCTGGGGTTGTAGTTGTTTCTTTTTTTCATTTATTGTCAGTTTCATTGCACCGTGATCACATAATATGCATGGAGAAATTTCTGTTTTCTTGAATATACTAAAGCATGGAGATTGTACTTTTATGTGGTCTATTTTATTTATTTATTTATTTATTTAGTTAGTTAGTTAGTTAGTTAGTTAGTTAGTTATTGGCACACCATGGTTCAAACTCATGACCTTGCGATGGCCAGGCAGGCACTTGTGCCACGGAACTATCTCCCTAGCCCCCATATGTGGTCTGTCTTACAAAATGTCCCCTGTGCAGCTGAATGAAATGTGTATTCAGAAGTGGTTGGTTGGAACACTGTCTCTATGTCCATGAAGTCCAATTGTTCCAGGTTCCGGTTGAGTTCTGCTACTTCTTTGTTAATTTTTTTGTCTGCTTAATCTTTTTGGGATAAAAGGGTGTTAAAGTCTCCTGTTATGATTGTGGTATGGATAGCAGATATTTCATGTCCATTAAGATTTGTGTTATGTAACTTTCTCCTGTGTTGGATGCATACATATTTATGTTATCTCTTCATCTTGAGTTTTTCCCATAAGTAGTATGTAGTGGCCTTTTTTATTTCGTTTGATCAATCTTGGTTTGAAGTTTAGACTGAAGCAAACAGGATTGCTACACCTGCTTTTCTTTGAGGTGTTGGGACATGTAGTATTATTTTCCATCCTTTAACTTTTAGCCTAGGAGTTTCTTTATGAGTTAAGTGTGTTTCTTATATATAGCATAATGGTGGATTTTGCTTCCTTATCCCCTCTGCCAGTCTATTTCTTTTGATTTGAGAATTGAGTATCATTTACATTGATGATCATAATTGAAATGTATTGACTTATGATTCACATGTCTTTTACTTGCTAAAATTTGCCCCTTTTTCTCCTGTGTTTAATTGATTGCCTAATTTGGTGGTTTCTTTCTGTTCTCATTTGTGGAATTCAGGTAAATTTGGTCCCTTTCTAAAATATTTTGTACTATTCTGTGTAGGTTTAGTTAGAGAAATAAGAAAAGGGCTATAAGGATAGCCAATATTTTGGCCCCAGCCCTTCAAGATCAGTGAGGACTCAGGATGTAAGAGAACCTGTACTGTAGCATCCTATAACTCAGTGGTGTCCCAAATTTTCTGTTCAGGTAGATTATGGGGCCTAAGAAAAAGAGACTGACAATACATATTGTGCTTAAGAAGAGTGACCTAGCCAGAAAACATTCTCTCAGGCTTTCACAGTGAGCAAACTGGTCAAGCAATGGCTGAGACTCATCCAGATGGCTGACACTGACAAAAGTTCTACAAAATGCTGTAAATGGTTTCAAGGTAAATCCTGAGGGCATTTGACTGACTTTATCAGATAAAAAAATTTGGTGATTTGTTATATAGATCTTGCTTTATCTTGGCCTTAATCATCCAGTAGAAATGTTTAACCATGAGGCATAAAAAGTAGAGCCAGATTAATATCCTGAGCTGTAAAAGGCTCAAGTCAACAGCTTCTGACATTTCCAGTTCTTGTGATAATCCACTACTATTATGGAATATTGTACTATACATGCAAATACTTTCTGTTAGTTCAATGAGAAGAAATATTTGTATCAGTAGTGTTTAGAAAGCTATCATGTGTGCACCTTGTACTCTGAAGAACTATGCAGGCAAAAATGTGCATTTTATTAGTTATTGTGGCTTCATTAGTAACCTGTTTTGAAACTATCTCAATGTTATTTCTTATTAAAATAGTAAAAGTAAAAAATAAATTATAGTATTTTGATAAAGAAGATTGGCTAGAGTTTGAAAAATAGAATAATAGTTCATAGTCCCTGATACGAGGGAACCAACATTGTGAAAATAGCCTTACTATCCAAATAGTTATACAGCATAAGTGCAATGCTGATTAGCGGCCAGCCAAATAGTCCAATGAATTAAAGCACCTGCAAGCAGGTGCAGGTACTGGGTGTTTGAGCCCTTGGCCTGCCGTCCTCACCACACCCCTGGGGCCTGCTGATATGGCAATTGAGACAGGGCATGGTGGTTCTCCCCTGTAATCCCAGTTTTTGCTATACTCTACACAGGCAGATCACTATGGGTCTGACCTAGTACTGAGACCCTGAACACCCTGTAAATCCTTCCCTAAAATATAAAAAGAGGGAAAAAAATCCTGATTTGAATATGATTAGTACATCTCACAGAGCTAGAGACACTTTTCCTCAAATTCATTTGGAACCAGAAGAAATTCAGAATATTCAAAGGAGGGCTAGAGGGATAGCTCAGAGGACTAAAGCCCCTGGTTATGAAAGCTTAAGTAAGTTCAGGGACTATAGTTTGACCCCAGAACTGCATGTCATGCCAGCTTCGTCCATAGCGTCTCCAGAGATGCCCGGTGTCTGGCCACAGTAGTGCATGCCTGAAATCTCAGTGCTATGAAGACTGAAAGAAGGAGGATTACCATGAGTCCAAGCTGCATAGGGAGATCCTGACACAACAAAAGGCATTTTTAAAAAATAATATTGTAAGAAATCCTAGGGGGCTTGAGGGTTAGCTCAGTTTTTTAAGTGCCTCTTTGGGCAAACCCAGTCAGTCACAAGGGACAATAGTTCAATCCCCAGCTCCATATACCTGACCATATCCTCCCTTATGGCAGCGTGAGCCAGCCAAGAAGAAAAAGAAAAAGAAAAAATCCTGGAAAAAAAAAAAAGGAAAGGCAGGAGGTATCACAATCCCTAACCTCAAATTATACTATAACAAAATCAGCATTGTACTGGAATATTGTACTGGAATATAGACAGACTAGAGAATCAACTGAACAGATGAGGACACAACTGAGAACACAATTCAGACACCCTATCTTTGATAAAGAAATAAAACAGGCTCACTGGGAGAAATATAGCCTCCTTAATAAATTATGTTACAAAAACTGCCATTCCAAATGCATGGGGTAAAACTAAGCCCATGCCTATCATCATGTTTAAAGCTATAGTCAAAATGGTTCCAAGATTTAAGTGTTAACATAGAAACAGTTAATCTGGAGAAAAATGTATATAGAAACGTTAAAATCATAGGAGTTGCTAGAAAGTTCATGAACCAAAGCTAAACTGCATGATAAATATTTGAAGGAATTGAAAAGTGGGATCTCACCTTTTTGAAAAATTTCTGTACTTCAAAGGAAATTTCTAACAGAGTAAGGAGAAGACCTACAAACTGGGGAAAATTAGAGACAACTGTCCTTCAGACAAAGAGTTTCTATCTAGAACATGTAAAGAATTTTAAAAAATCAGCCTACTTGAATTTCAAAACCCAATCCAAATATGGACATATGAGATGAATACACACTTTTCAGATGAAGAAAGAGAAATGGCAAATAAACATATGAAAAATGATCAGTGTCACTGATCATTCAAGAAATGCAGATTAAAACAACTTGAGACACCATCTCACCCCAAAGAAGTCAGCCAATAACAAGAGCTGGGGGGCTGTGTGACAAAGGAAAGCCGTTTTGTTGTTTGGAGTGCAGACTGATACAAACATGAAGGAAATCTGTATGGATATTCCCCAAAAATCTAAAATTGGAGGTCAACAAACCATCAGTTCCCCTACTGAATATTTTTCCTGAAGTACTGAAAATATCATACCACAGTAATATATGTGCACCTATGTTTACAACAGTGAAATTTGTCATAAGTAAATCCTGGAAGCAACCCAGACCCCCATTAACTGTGGAATGGAAAAAGAAGATGTGTGATTTTTACACAATAGAGTATTATTCTGCTGTAAAACAGGATAATTAAAAACTTTTTAGTAAATGGGTGGAGCTAAAGACTATACACTTAAGTGAAACAAATCAGACTCACATGTACAAAGACTATTGTTTCCTTAGAGTGAGAACATGAAAGAGAAAATGGAATTTGAAGGCTATAATAGTGTGGTGTCTTGGTCATTTTTTACTCATTGCTGGGACAAATATGGGGCAATCAAAATGAAGGAAGGAAAGGCTTATTTAGCTCACAGTTTGAGAAGGTCTCAGTTCATTTTCTGCTGGCTGAAAGCCAAATGACAGCAGTTCATGGTGGCAGAAAACAATGAAGAGCAGAGAAGGAACAACAGCTGTGGCTTCCATCAAATCTAAATTTTGCACCCGCACTCCACTGTGAAGTTCCAAGCTCCCGCAAGGTGGCGTAGTTGCGCTGATCAAGCTTCTCCAAGACCAAGACTTCTCCAAGGAAGTGGGGCAGGGCAGGGTCACACAAAGTCTTCCCCAAATCCTTTTTGTACATTTTTTGTATTGAGTCACTCTGGAGTGGCCCTTCTGGTGCTAGGGTGAAACCAATAGCACCCAGGGTGGAAACAATCATGTTCAAGGTCAGGCCCTCCTCATCCTGCAGGATGGGGCCCCCACAGCCTGGAAGAAGCAGAGCTATTCCAGCCAAGTTTCCTCAAGTTTACAAAATGCATCAACTACCACATGTGGGAAAGAACTGAACTTATAGAAAAGTAAATAATTACAGAGTTGAGAAGGGCAGAAGATGAAGTGAGAGAAAGATATATCTATGTAAACAGGATGGTTTGCACAACTGTACTGTGGATTTCTGCTGTCTATGGAAAGGAGCACATAATGCGTAATTTGTTTTGTCTCCGTTTTTGTTTATACTTTTTCTCTTCTTAATTTCTTATACATTTCTTTCTTTTTTTCTGTATTCCAATTTGCATGCATATATTTAGTAATATGAATAACTGGTTGCAGGATAACACTATGCATTATAATGTGAATTTGCATTACTTTGTTAAGTGAAATTCTGAATCCCTTGTAATAATGATTAACTTATTTTGTCTCCTTTCAATTGTTTACTCTTTTTCTTGTAATTCCTTATATAGTTTTTCTTTTTTATTCTTTCAATTTTGCATGCATATATCAGGTACTATGAATAGCTGTTTGGAGGACAACATTATTCATTAAAACAAGTATTGTGAAATTCATATTATGTTGGTAAGTGAAATATTGTATCATTTATAATTTTTCTGTTTTAATATTATTTTGTACTGTATTATTTTTATTCTTTTTTAATAATTTTATTACATTTAATAAGAATGAGACAATTTCAAAACATGTTAGTGGGACAGCCACAATACTTAATACAATGCATATTGTCTTCATAGTAGTTGTTCAGAGTACAAGATGCAGGCATGATAACTTTTCTATACACTATTGGTATAAATATTTCTTCTCATTGAGCTAAGAGAAAGTAGCTGTATGCATAGTCCAATACTCCATAATAGTAGTGGGTTATCACCAGAACTGGCATTGTGGGAAGCTGTCGACATGAGTCTTTTAAAACTTAGCATACTATCCACGATACAAACAAATTTCCAAGATTGGAACTTTAAAACTTTTAAGGCAGTGCTTTTAACCATCACACCATAGTTGCCACCAAGAAAATTTCCTCTAGTGTGTTCTAACTGTTGTCATTTATTTATTTTAACTTTTAAACTTTCACCTTCTGAAATAATAAAGGTATTTCTAAAATCAGAAAAAAAAAACTCAGCATACTAATTTGTCTTCACTTTTCATGCCTTGTGGTTAATTTTTTCTGCTGGGTGGTTAAAGCCAAGTTGAAACACAACCTATATAGCAAAACATGTAACCTTTTTATCTGACAAAATCGATTAAATCCTCTCAGAATTTACCTTGAAACCATGTATAGCATTTTGTATAACTTTTGTCAGTGTCAGCCATCTGGATGAAGCACGGCCACTGCTTGACTAGTTTGCTCTCTGTGAATGTTTGAGACTCTTTTTTGTCTAGGTGAAACTTTTTAGACACACTATACATCATCATCTTTATGAAATTTTCAAAAGTTTTAAATTTTCATTACTGCTCATTCATCTTCTTACTTGACTGCTGTATCACCTTGAATTTGTGCTGAGCTTTTCTCCTTATTTGACAGTTTGAAAAAATTAAATTTACTTTAGATCTTCCCAATGCTTTTAGCACTTTCCAAGAAAATTTGCCAATTGGCAGGAAATTTCAAGGTTATGCTTCTCCAGCAGGAAGTCTTCATTAACCTCAAAGGCACAGATGAAATGTTCCTTTCATTGCCAAATACAATCTAGGAACCGATTGAGGATAGAGGGCACTTTTTAAAGAATTCCCATCTAGGCATGTAGGTGGCTACACTTGACAAATGAAAATAATATTAAAATTATTATTTAGCAGAGCATAAGGATTCACATTGCTTGGAATGGGCTAGAAGAAAGTCACTCTGTCTTTTGGCACTGGGAAGGAAATAAGTCGTGCCAAAATGCCAGTCAGAAACTCAGAGTTAATCATTCCCAAAGGCCTGCTATCTTTCACTGTCATCTATATTATAAGCCCTTTGGTCATCTAGTTTAGTTTTCCATGTCTTCTTTCCAGTAGAACTTTCTGTGATGCTGAAAATATTCTGTATCTGTGTTGTCACTATTTCAGTCACTAATAGTAAAGTACTTGAAATACAAATACTATAATTGAGAAACACAAAATTGTATTTCATTTTTACTAATTTATCTATTCTTCATTCAATTTGAGAAAGATACACATCTCAATTTCTACTTACTTCTTGTAACAAAGTAGGTATTTAAGAAATATTTGTTAAATGCATAGACAGTAACTTCATCCTAGAATTAATTGTTTCTTCTCCTATAATACCCCCTTTTTGAACCCTAACAGACTCAGGAAACCCTGTTCCACTCGAAAATTATACAGCAACCTTAGCTTCAGTGTTGAATGATCTCTGCTTTCTGATGTAAGTAACCTGACTCTACAACAACCACACCTCTACTTGGGGTCCAAATTAAATGGATAAAGCTCATAATTCCACTTTTTGCATATCATAATCCTAAAACAGGAAAGAAGAAAAATTGGCTTTCTGCTTGTTCATGTTTCTAATCCTTTAGTTCCCGAAATTTTATTCCATTTAGCAATTGTGTTATGCATCATAACGGTAAGTATGTATATCTCCCCCTTTCTTCAATACCATCTTCTACCAGTCTGTGATTCATTTCCCACATTGCCTAAGAGAATTTTTGCTTGTAAATGTTTCTCTTTGTTATTGATGCAGATGAACTGCTATGGCTAAACTGATGGCTCCTTAACTAACTCACATCTAGTTATCATTTTCCTTTTCTTTCAGGGCTACCCATGGGCATAGTTTATTGGGCAGCAACTAAAAATTTAGTGGACATTCACATAGAGGCCATGTTAAAGATGATGAACCTAGAGGCAGCCTACATAATTTTCAACCATCGAGCTAATTCTCATTAAAGAACAAGTTGGTTGTGAGTTCCTTTGCATTAATTCATAATATGTCACTCCCAGAAGTGAAACAGTTACCTGGTCTTTTACCATGAGTCTTTTGAATATCCTATAAAATGAATCTAGGAGGATGCTGCCTGCTGAGTACACTAGTGCTGTGTGATCTCACCCATTAGAGCAATGAGGCAAGACATTGGTCTTTTCTAACTTCATCACCTCTTAAGACAAGCAGCAAAAATGTAGCATAATCAAAAGCATACTGGGTTAATAAATAGGGTTTTCAAACACTAACACTGCAGTACAGAGAATATGGTCTTACTGTATAACATGAACTTCTTTTCATAATATTGGAATCTACTATAACGAATAAATAGAGTACAAGAGGAGCTCTTATCTAGCAGGGAAGACAATGAAAACCAACTCACTGTGTAGAATAAAAATAAAAATAAGGGGACGTTTCTAAATTCACGTGGTGGCTCACGCCTGTAATCCCAGCACTCGGGAGGCTGAGGATTGGTGCGAGTTTGAGACCAGCCTGGGCTACAAAAGTGAGCTCAAGGCCAGCCTCAACTGCATAGCGAGACCCTGTCTCAAAAAAAAAAAAAAAAGACAAAAAAATAAATAAAAAAATAAATTCACCTTTTTTCTTAAGAACACAAAGATCAGTTCTCAGGAAAGAGTATATAAAATTAAAAAAAATCATGCTCAAAGACACAGAATAGCTCTTAATTTCAGTCTCTAATCTAAAATAAATACTTTTCTCAGTTCTTTTCATAGACTCTGTCTGTGTAGTTCAGAGCAGCCTTAAACTCACTATGTAGCCAAGAATGGTCTTGAACTCCTGGTTTTACCTATTACCTCAGCCTCCAGAGTATTTTGATTATTGGCATGCACAACCACAACCAGTTTGAAGAAGTTTTAGTCTTATTGATATAAATTATTTCAATTTCAGAAAGTAAAACATGGGCCAGCAAGAAAGCTAAGGAAACTAAAGCACCTGCTTAGGAAAGCTTAGGCAAGAGCAGGGACTACAGTTCAGTCTCTCGCACCACATGCCATGCTATCCCTTCTCCCAAGTCAGACTGCGTAGTCCACAGATTCCAGGTGTGGTGATGTCACATGACTGTAATCCCAGGTCCGGGGCGGCTGAAAAACAGGAGGAGCACTATGAGTCCAAGCTGTATAGTGAGGCCATGTAAGAGCCAAATATATATATATATATATATATATATATATATATATATATATATTTACACAATAAAAATGAAAAAATGTATGTATCTTATTATAATAGAAAAACATCTTCAATCAGTTTTCAGACTAATCAGAATATGTAAATATGTAGGCAACAATTAAAACTGGAAATTTGGCAATGGTAGATAATAATCATCTATCTATTCACTATAATATTTAACTGTGCATCCCTCAGCCCCAGTTTTATTAGGAATACAATAATAGGACTCAGTTTCTACCTTTCAGTAGTCTACAAACTACTCAGAGTTAACAAAGCTAAATAAGTAGTTATAATGCCATAGAAAATTGCCACTATAGAGTAATGTGTGGTAATAATGTCTTTTTTAGGAACCAGGGAAGCTTCTATTTTGACAAAAGTCTAAGACTTTCTGAGGTAAGGAAAGATGACGTCTGTCTGTGTTGTGTTTGCATGACCCCTACTTTTCCTCAGTTGTCCTCTTGGCCTCTCCAGCAAATGGGTTTCCTATGCCTCTGGGGCAATGGAGCAGAAGTGGGGTGTGGTGAGTCAATGTGTGAGTATCATGGCCTGTGCACAAACTTGAGCCCTAGAGCCTTTTGTTAGTGAAATAAATTTAACCCATACCCCCACCCATCAGCACCAGGAGGGTGCATCCTTGAGCTTTGTCTTGGGCATGTGCATAGTCTTCCTGATGCAATGACTGTCTTTGGTGGGGGTGACTGAGAGCATGTCCCATACTGTATGAATTTGGACTGCGACTTGGGTTGTGGTTAAATTTGATCGTGGGACCTAGTATAATCTATGAGCTCATGTTGAGTAGGCATCCTTATGAGGTATGTTTTCTGTTCCCTTATCTCCCTTAGGGTAACCCTAGTACTACGTCG
>PVJA010049783.1:0-13526 GCA_004027025.1 Myocastor coypus
GGAGGGGGGAAGGGAAGAGGGGAAGTAGGAGGGGAAGATGGGGAGGTGGGCGAGGAGGGGGAGGAGGAGAGGAGGAGGGGGAGGAGGAGGGAGGAGGGGAGGAGGAGGAAGAAGAGAAAGAAGAGGAGGTGGATAAGGAGGAGGAGGAGGAAGAAGGGAAAGAAGAAGAGGAGGTGGATGAGAAGGAGGAGGGGGAGGAGGAAGAAGAGAAAGAAGAAGAAGAGATGGATGAGGAGAAGGAGGAGGAGAAGGAGGAAAAGGAAGAGGAGGAGGAAAAGAAAGGAATTCACATTTTAAGCGTGTTGTGAATAAATCTATAACCTGTTGCACATCACAAGCCCTGAGCATAAACTAGAACCAGTACTAGGTCAGAGTACCTTGCAGTGAGGTTTATGCTATTTTTTTAAAACATTAACATCATTTCATGTAGGTTGTAAATATCTTGGGATAAGAATTAATTTATGTTCAATGCATGCTGTTATGCAGAACTAAGAGATTAGTGTTTATTTTTAGCTCATAAGGATTCCCATAAAAAAAAACACTACAACTTAGAGACATTCTAAATGCATACAAAAGGGTATTTCAAGACGTACACTCATTTCTTTTTCAATTCAGAGGAAGAAATTATGCAAATAAGGTAAAGTGCTAAATCAACAAAGGGCAGATTATGGGAATGTCTAATTTATGTGGAATCATTGGATCTTTTGAGACCAAACTGGGTCTGTAGTATCTGATTTTAATGTGACAATTCTCTCTTTTTCTCAGTTCTTCTGTTTAAGGCAACATATTGAATCCCTTGAGAGAAACTCGCCCTGGATCTGCTCAGTTGAAAATGTGAGGGCACACATTGTGAGTTGCATATGCTCAAGTCTGAGTTTCCAAGGAAACCAAGCATTGTTCATCTACCAGCAAAAATGAACTGATGAATCGCTTTTAGTCTTTTATAAACCATGACTTTTGAGTCTAATTCCAGTATGAAGTCTAAAAACTCTCAATGTCTTATTATTTCTACCTAGCAAGATTCTGGTGCTCTGGAGGCTGGTCGCTGGACAGCACTGGCTGAGTGATGTGCTATTTTTTTTAACCTCTGAATTGTTAATAAACACTGTCGGTGAAATCCAGCTGCTCATTTCATTCATGTGAGAATGGCCTTCCATCACTTCTAGACCATGTGGAATGACCCTAGCCAGCTGTATGAAGAGGGACCATTTTGGTGTTCCCAGCCCTCAGGATGGCTATCAGCCTTTAGAGTCATGTGCTTGGTAAAGTAAAGAGCAATAGAACAAATTATTTTTAAAACATTCACCAGTATTTAATGATCCACATCAAAGCATCATTTATATATCTTCAATATAGGCAACAAAATTTTCTAAAATATTTGTAGGGCTTGTTGGCATTCTAAAACTATTTGAGACTTCCTGAACATTCTTTAGTACTTACTAATAAGCTGTTTTGCATACATTACATTATTTAATCATGATAATGGGTGTTCATGGATATTAGTTGTTATGTTCATTCTCCAGAAACTGAGACTCTCATAGGTGAAGTGATTTCCAAATCTCACATTAGTATGTAAGTGGTAAAGCTGAAGCTTATACTGCATCATATCACTGCAAGCTTATACCTTTCAAGCTTCATTCCATGTTTTTAGAAAACTGCTTAATTTTTCTCTAAGTTTCAAATTGAAATGCCCACTTACTTGCTCATTCATTTATTTTTTAGCAAATATGTATCTGGCACTTAATGTTAGATTCTGTGAGTATAATGAAAATAAATGACACAGACTCTACCAGAGTCATTTGCATTTTATGCAAGAGGTAAAAATGTGCAAGTAAACAAATATGGAGACTATAATACAATGTCAACAAAGGAAATCAACATTTTTGTGTAAGAAGGTTAAATTAGAAAATACTTCAGTACAACCAAGGTATCAAGACCAGGTAAAATTAAGAGAGACAGACATAATTCTACTAAACTATATGACATTATATTATATTCTACATAAAGTAATAAGCTATTAAACAGTTTAACTACCTTTGAAGCAGAACTATCTTTTGCTTATATTGTAAAAAATGTGCATAGATATAGAATAGATTTGCATGCCAGAGATAGAAAATTTTGTACAACTTCCAGCCTCAATTATACTTCTGTGGAATCATTTCAATTTTATATAGAAACATATTTTCAGTGTATTTGAAATACCAAGTCTACTCTTTAATTATCTAACCGATTTATTGTTTTGTGTTAAGAGAATGTAGACTCTTTAAGGAAGCATCCTAAAGTGAAGGAACAGGATGCTACAGGAAGTAGTGCAAGGAAAGGGCCTGCTGATCAAGTGCCAGCCTAAAGTGAGAATCCTGACCCTTCACCCTTTTCATCACGCTTGGACTCTCCGCACGGAGCACAGCCCACCTTCAAGGAAAATTCCTCGTGCACATACTCCAGTCTTCCAGCCCCATGGTTGGGACAGTACCTTGTTTAGCACCGTTTCCCAATATGAGGGAAAGAGAGAGGAAGAAAAGAAGAGGATAAAGGAGTGAGAGAAGTAGAGGAAGGGAAGAGTAGGAGGAAGAAAGGGAGAAAGGAATGGGAGGAATAAGGACCTAAGGGGCAGAAAAAGAAGGAAAGAGGAAAGGAAAAAGCTGAGAAAATTATAGGTTGTTGGCTAGAGGCAGACACCTTTGCTTTTTGGTTTTGCATCTTTTGGGTCATTCGGTTATTCTCAGCTTTCCCAGCCTGTCTTCTGGAGTTGGGGTGGGGGAGCCAACATGACACTTCCAGAAGATTAATATTTTTATTTCAACATTTCTGAAAGCATTTCAGTGAAATTGCTTTCAAGCAGCTTGTTACATTCGGTCATTGAGAGACACATTATTGCCGTAAATGTAGATACTCACAAGCAATAGTTTTGTCTCCTATATGTACATTCTGTATCTTTCATACCCTCTGATAACTTCAAGTCACTGATTTAAGTCAAATTAGGTAAAGGGCATTGTAATCATTCCTATTTTTCCTGCTTCTTCTTGACAACAAATGAAGGTTTTTTCTTCCCTCAACCAGTATATAATACTGTACTTTTTCTTTGGCTGAGATATAATAGTGCTGCTCTGCAGGAGAAAAAATATTTTACTGGATATGTTATTACTGAGAAATATATTGGGAAAATGTAAAAATATTTCACCTTTATGTTGAAGAAAATAAGCACATTGGGCTAAATAAAATTTTCACAGCTCTTGACACATGCCATATGTAACTTTTGGTAAACGTTGAAGAAGCAGCTTTGGCTTCTAAGAATAATAGATTTCAACTGGAAGAGACTTTGAATATTTACTGACTTACCACCTAAACCCAGACCAGCACTGTGGGCAAAGAGGACTTCAAGAAGTGGAAAGCCAGTTCTTCCTATTACCACAGATATGGAAGGCAATACTATGCATTACAAGTACTATGAAACCCATCATACTTTGTTAAGTGAAATTATCTATCACTTGTGATTATCCTGTTTTATTACTGTTTTGTACTCTTTTATAAAATGAAATTTTAAAAAGTAGTTTGAAAGCCCACCTAAATCTCACAGAATTAATTTAAGAACCAGGACTGGAAGCAGATGTCCAGAGCCAGCTTATGTCCCAGTTGCTGCAAAATTCTGCTCCTCTGATCCTTCCATCACACTGTCTCAAGTCATCATTAGTGACGAGGAGCCAGAGCTCTGCTCTACAAGGACTCAGCCCTTGGGTCAATGACCCAAACACTGTCTCTCAGAACCACCATGATGCATTGTAGCCTGCATAAGACTGATTATTTTATAAAAGTGATTTAAAACCTCAAACATTTGCTCCAATGTTCGATGAAGTAGTTAATTTAAAATATTGAAATATATCTCTCAAGTAAATGGATGTTTCACAAGAAAAACAAAAGAAGGATATTAAATGAGAATAAGAGACTAGGAAAAATGCCATAGGATTGACTGGCTACAATTTTATATATGCTTAGATTTCTAAATTTCTGTGTAAAAATGTGTAACTGCTTTTATCACATTGTACAGAGATTTATTAGGATATCAGTGATAAATGGAAAATACCAATTCCAAGTTAAGTCTACGACGTTGTGATCTTAAGCTCAAGTACTTATGTTATAGAGTAATAGTATCACTAAGTTTCTTTTCTGGAGGGCTAAGAATGTAAGTTTACAGACCAAAATATTAGAGAAAAAAAGGGCTACAATGATAGCCAATATTTTCCCCTAGCCCTTCAAGGTCAGTGAGGACTCAGGACATAAGAGAATGTGTGCTCTAACATCTTATAATTCAGTGATGTCCCAAGTTTTCTGTTCAAGGAGATTATTGGGCTACATAGGAAAAGGATTGACAATGTATAATGTGCCTAAGGAGACTCACCTAGAGAGTAAACATTCTCTCAGGCTTTCACAGGGAGCTAACTGGTCAAACAATGGCCATAACTCATCCAGACAGCTGACACTGACAACAGTTCTACAAACCACTGTACATGGTTTCAAGGTAAATCCTGAGGGGATTTGACTGACCTTCGGAGATATAAAAGTTACATGTTTTCTTATACAGGTCTTGCTTTAACTTTCCCCTAGCCATCCAGCAGAAAGTTTAACCATGAGACATAAAATGTAAAGCTAGACTAGTGTGCTGGGCTATAAAAGGCTTAAAACAGCAGCTTCCAACATCACCAGTTCTGCAAATAACTTACTGAGATGATGGAATATTGGGCTATGTATATAACTACTTTCTCTTAGTTTCAGTGAGAAGAAATTTTTTGTACCAATAATGATTAGAAAAATTATTATGTCTATATCCTGTGTTCTGAATAACTACTATGAGGACAACAGTATGCATTGTATCAATTATTGGGGGGTGTATTACGAATGTGTTTTGAAACTGTCACATTGTTATTTCTTATTAAAAGTAATACAAAAGTAAAAATTTATATATAAAAATAAAAATAAATAAATAATACATTGAAATATAAATACTAAATAAATGTCATTTATTATTTGGCTGCTGAAAATCATACACTTTACAACTGGCAGAGACTAGTTATATCCTGGTTTATCACCCAAACCTACTATTATTCTTGTTATTATGATTATTACATGTGACAGAGGAAACTCTACTTTGCTGATAATTTTCAAATACACTTGCTTAGTCATAAATCTCTTGACTGACTTTAATGATGTAAACGTTGCACATATTTCTTGATGCTTTTGCAAATTCTAGCAAATGTAAAAGTGTGTTAGAAACACAAGTCACTGTGGAGGGTGAACCAGAAGTGGACCTGTGGACCTTTCAGTGACAGCCCAGCAAGTTGAGTGGAAAGATGTGTGTATCAGTGAGGCTTATAAAAGACACAAAGTGATGTGTACACCATAAGTGATGAGGAGTTTCATGATGGAGACCGAAGAAAGGCAAGCTGAGGACAGCAAGGAAGGCTCTATGGAAGCAACAGACTTTATCTTGGCCTTGAAAGGATGTGGACACGTGAGAAAGCACATGAACTGAAGGCCCTCTGAGGTCCAGGTCTCTTCAAGCTCTTTGCTCCAAAATTGTGTAAAAGCCCGTGCTCTTCAAAACTAAGGAGAGAGTGCCAAAACCTGACAAGTTCTTGGTGGCAAGTTCTTGGTGGCTGAGTCACTGTGTGGGGGAAAGAAGGAGAGGGTAGATAATTGAACAATGGGGTCAGAAGAGCATCAGCATGGGCTGTGCAGGCCCCAGAGCAAGACCCCCCCATGCCTTAGCTCTGTTGTCTTTTCAGAGCAGAGCGATGACACCCATTGCCAACAGGTTGGTTACCCTCTCTACGCTTCAGTTTCTTCACTGATGGAAACAATAGCAGTGCCTACCACATAGGCTGTTTGTGAACATTAAATGAATTATTACCTGTAGAGCATTCATACCAGTACCTGGGGGGAGAACTCAGCAATTGTTAGCTATCTTTGTCGTCATTGTTTTATCAATATTATACTTAGGGACACTTGAATAGCATGTAGGTCACTGGAGACCTACAGAAGAAACACTTATCTTAAGAGTGCTTTCTGCTCAGAGGACGACTTTTTGAGGAAGACTTCAGTGGACTGCAGCTGCACAATAATATCATGCAAAACTGTAACTTTTAGTTGTTACTGGGAGGATCATAAACTTACAAGAGGAGGATGAGTTTGTCTGGTAAACTGAACATCTGTGCTACAGTTCAGCACTCCTTTAGGTGATTACTTAAAAGGTTTCAGCTATATGACGAGAGAATTGCATGCTAGTCATAGAGATAGTCATTCAGTACACTTATAATTGTTACAAACTTTACTCCTTTGAAGACTACATGTTTTAATTTTTTTCCTTTCACTCAACAATACTATGTATATGTTCATGTGTGAAACGACTCTATCTCATTCTTTTTATCTGCTGTGTAATAACCCAGATTTTTCTCTGCTTTGCCTTACTTTTTTTTTTTTTTTTGTACAGGGTCTCACTACTAACTCATAGTGATCCTCCCAATTGTACCTCCCAAATGCTGGGATTACAGGCACGCGCCACGACTCCCAGACTCCCATCGCTGGCTCAGCGCACTCTGGAGCGGGGCCGGCGCAGCAGGCGGGGCCAGGAACTGAACCCTGGCCCCTGTGCTTCCCTAAGCAAGCGCTTAATCCACTGATCTATACCACGGGCCCTTTGCCTTACTTTTTAATCGTGCTATTCATGAGCCTTCAGATTATTTTCTAGTTTTTCACCTTTATAACCAACACCACAATGGTCTGTTCTACATATATTTTTGTACTCACACATGGTTTTATGTGTGCACAAATACTTATTTGTGTCTGTCAAGAACAGGCATTTTCAAGGAGAATTTCTGACTAAAAGAATATGTCCTTGAATCTCACAATGTAGCTCCACAATAGAATGCTTGCTTGTATATAAGCAATTGAGATGGAGGAGGAAGAGAAGGACAAGAAGTAAAAATAAGAGAAGAAGATGATGGGGGGAAGAAGGAATTAGGAGGAGAGGAAGAAAAGAAAGGGAAGTTTTGTGAAATGGTATGGATTCTGCTACATTGGTCTCTAAAGACTTGGTATTGGGCTGGCCATATAGCTCAGTGGACTAAAGCAGCTGCTTAGGCAGAGTGCAGAGGCTGGGTTCAATCCCCAGGCCTACCATAGCAGCCCCGCCCATGGGGCATGTTGAGAAAGTGACTAAGACTGGACATGGGGGGGCGCGCCTGTAATCCCAGCACTTGGGAGGCTGAAAACAGGAGAATTGCTATGAGACCTTGTAGATCCTGTACCAAATGCATTAAAAAATAAATAAACAGAGACTTGGCATTAATTGGCATAACAATGAAAAACTAATGAGAGTTCTTTAATAAAAATACTAATTAGTTTCATGTTCCAAACTATTGATATAATAAATTTATTACCCTAGATCAAAAGGTGTTAGCCGGGCGTGGTGGCGCATGCCTGTAATCCCAGCACTCGGGAGGCTGAGGCAGGAGGATTGGTGCAAGTTCGAGACCAGCCTGGGCTACAAAAGTGAGCTCAGGACCAGCCTCAACTGCATGGTGAGACCCTGTCTCAAAAAGACAAAAAAAAAAAAAAACAAGAACAAGAACAAAAACCAAAAAAAAGGTGTTAATCTTTTTTGGAGTCACACAACTCTATAAAAGTCCCTAAAAGTTAGAAATTCTATTTCAACTGTGGACATAGATTACAGTACTATATATTGCTAGTCCAAGGGAAACAAAAGTTAAAATTGGAATTTTAATTTCTAATGAATACTTACCACTTTTTCACCACTGTAAAGTCAAAAATTCCTAAACTGAGTCAATGAAAATCAAGCACAACCGGTATGTCTCATTCGGCTGCACTTTTTCATCACCTCTCAGTGAGCTTGTGCATCTGAGTGTGCAAATGTGTGTATGTATTTTCTCATGGGCTTGTGCTCACAGAGGATCTCTAACAAGTAGCACCTCCAAAATAACAAGAATGGTTGGGTTCTAACCTACAGCTTTAACACCAAACAACTATATTACATTGGGAAAGTCATTTGACCATATAAATCAGAGTTGGCCAACAACTTTTTTTGCAGTATGAAACTGTTTTATAATCTGTGTGTCCAGTAGTAGTCCCCAGCCAAATTGACAACTGCACACTCATTACATGGGTAAAATTCTTAAATAATTTCTATATTTTATGGTAAGTGATTTAAATTCACATAACTTCACAGAGCTAACAGCTACTAGATTAGTGCAAATCTAGTGATTTGTCAACCAGAGAAAAATAGTGCTTGTTGACAAAACAGGAATAGTAATAGCTTCGCACTATATAAGAGTATTTCTAGTAATAAATAAATTAAATATATATAAGGTACCTAAAACCATCTAGCACATAGCAAATGTTAAATAAATATTTGCAATCACTGTTACGAAGTACCAAAGGTTATAAAGTGCCATATAACAGACATATATAGGCACACTTAAGAAACTTAAAACTTCATTGAGAAAGCAATGCATTAAAACATGCATTTTAACGCGGGTGTATATATGTATACTTATACGTTATATGCAATGCAAATGTTAAATTATATACCAAGTCAAAAATACCTACAAATGTGTGTTCCAATGCACTTGAAACCATCTGAACTGCCTTATGAATTTTTTTTTTAATTTGAACTCATGAGTGGAACCTTGAAGGAGGCAACAGAAATTAGTTACGCAAAAATGAAATGGAAATGGTCTGACTAAATCTTTTTTTTTAATTGTTTAAATTTAACACGGGTTATATCACATATTTTCATCATCAGATCAGTTTAGATTAATACATATAGGTATATAAGATTGATCAAACAATTAAACATTAACCCTTCTAAATCAACATTTTTTTTTTCTTTTCCTCTTTCTTTTCTTTGAAAGTTGACATATTGCATATTGTCCTCACAATCGTTCTACAGAGTACAGTGTGTGGGCATGACCCACCTCCCTATTGATGTTGCTTAGAAAAAAAAAAAGGAAAAGAATATACTTCTCTTTGGACTAAGAGGAAGCAGATACATATAGTTAAATGTTCTGCAATTGCAGTGTGCCACCAGTGAAGCTTGTGATGTTGGAGGCTAATGAATCTAAGCCTCCTAAAGCTCATCTCACCAATCTAGCTCTGTGTTTCATGCATTGTAATTAATCATTTTTTTTTTCCTTCTGGGCTGACTAAATCTCAAAGTGGCAATGATAAACATTCTTGGAGGGCAAGAACAGGTAGGTGTGGCTGAAAGTTAAATGGAGGTTTTTAATAAATATTAAAATTTTGAGATAGAATGATTGGAGTCAGGTGAGTAAAGGTCTGTAACATCAGGATAAGGATAATGAATGTCATTCATTCTGCAAAGGAAAAACACATGAAAATTTGGAGGATACACACAGTAGAAGCTCCTAGCACCAACAAAGCAAAGAATGAAAGAAGTATATCACAGATACTGAAAGTATCTGCCAAGAAAGGCGGTCAAACAAATAGGGTCGAGGACTGGAAATCAGTGTCTGCTTATAGGGAAGGAAAGTCATTTTTTACTTTCTTCTTGCATAATCTTTCTACATTGCTTTTGGCAGAGTGAGCAAAATCCTTTCTGGTCCCTCATGACTCCCATTATCCACCAAGCTTCCTTGACTCATTTGTAGACTTTCATCTCGCTCTTCATTTCTTTCCTCAAGGACAGATTCTGTCACATTTTGGGTTTTATTTGATTGTAATAGTTAGGCTCACAGAAGTGCTAAAATATTCAAACTTCAGGAAAATCATATTTCTAGCACCAAAATCAATTATCTCTTTACTCTGAAAGTTTTTCTGGACTAAGCAGTGAGGGATTTTTTTTAAAGAAAAAGAAACAAAAAGTGGAAAATAAAATTCCAAAACAGTAGAATAGAAAGAGAACAATGGTTAATGCATTGTGTACTGTTATCTTTAATATGTAGGGTACATTTTGGATCACATTTACTCTTTCAGCTTCTCACACTAGAGAGGCAATATGATGTTTACACATTTGTATATAATTTATTTTTCTTATGTGTACGGTCTCAAATTGTATGCATTTACCTATAAAAGTCTCTGCTTTATCTTTCTTTATGACTAATACTCCATAATATAAAAAGACCAAAATTTTTTCATACATTCCTTCATGGATGGGTGTTTGGGTTGTTTCCAAGATTTAGCTATTACAAATTGTGGTGCTATAAACATGGATGAACATATATCTCTGTGGTACAATTTTCTTAATTCTTCTGGGAAGGTAGCCATCAGGAAAATAACTGAGTCAAATGTGACTTCCAACTCATTTTTTTGAGGAATCTCTACACTTATCTGCACAGTGATTGAGCCAGTCTACATCCCCTCTAATGGTGGAAGAGTTCCTTTTTCCTCACAGCCCCTCCAGCATTTGCTATGGGTTGATTTCTTGATAAATAGACACACTTTCCTGGGTGACATGGAATCTCAGTGTTGTTTTTATTCAAATTACCAGTAATATTGAACATTTTCTCATATATTTATGTGAAAATTGTAATTGCAAATAAATCTTCTGAAAAATGTATGTTCCTCTCCTTGAGCATTTTTCGATGGGGTCTTTAAACTTATGATTTTTTTTTAGTTCTTTATACATTGTCAATACTAAACCTTTGTACTGGGGAGCTAGCCCAGCAGTCTAAGCGCCTGCCTGTCAAGCGCAAAGACTAGAGTTCAATCCCCAATACTACATGCCCTGCTGGCCCCCGAACTCTAGGCACGACAAGGTGGCCCAGAAATCAGGTGTGGTGACACTTGCCTGTAATACCAGATCTGGGGAGACTGAGACAGGAGGATTGCTATGAGCCCAAGCTGTGTAATGAGACCCTTTACAAAATAAATAGATGAATAAATACATGATTTTAAACAACTAATTTGAAAATTAAGTAGTTTGTGTTTGCTCCACTTTCCTGATATGGATATTCATGGTTTTAAATTTCCCTCTTATTGCTGTTTTCATTGTAAGCTCTGGTAAGTTATATTGTCATTTCATTGTAGAAAGTGCCTAATTTCTCTTTTAAATTCATCTGTGACCCATTGGTTGTTCCAGAGATTGGTATTAACTTCCATATTCTTATGAAGTTATGGATTTCTTGCCACTGATTTCCAATTTCATTGAACTGTAGTCTTGTAATATGCATGGTATAATTTCAGTTCCTTTGCATTTACTTACACATGTCCCATGGATTAGTACATGGTCTAATTTGGAGAACATCTGTGTGCCGCTGAGAAGAATGTGTATTCTGATGTTGCAGGGTGGAACACTAAACATCTATTAAACACTAAACATCCACTTGCTCAAAAGTTTAGTTCAGTTCTGTTATATCATTGCTAATTTTTTGTCTAGTTGATCTGTGTTTTTGTGAACATTAAAATCCCCCATACCACTAATTATGCTATAATAATAGCAATTGTATTCATGTTTGTTTGATTTTTCAGGCCCATTAGTATTTTTTTGTTCAACTGGGTGCACTAGTATTTGTTGCATATATAGTTATGATTGTTATCTCTTCCTCTGGTATTATTCCCTTTACAAGGATTTAGGGACCTTTTATTTCTCTTAATCAGTCTTGGATTGAAATTCAATTTGTCTGCAAACAAAATGGCTACCTCTGTTTTTTTCTGAGTTCCTGTCACATGAAGTATTGTTTTCCACCCTTTGATTTTTCAGTCTTATGAATTTGTTTTTGAGTTAAATGTGTTTCTTGTGTGCAGCATACTGTTTGATCACACTTACTGATCCATTCTGCCAGTCCGTTTCTTTTGATTGGTGAATTAAGCCCAGTGACATTGATGGTTACAACCGGTATGTATTGACCTAAAAATAAGTCATGCTGTTTTCCTGTTACTGGCTTCCCTTCTTTTTTTCCCCCTCCCTTCCTCTGTTTACTTGTTTGCCTTGTCTGGTGGATTACTTATGTTCGGGTTTCTGGTGTTGTAGTCCTTGTTTTTTCATTCTAGAGCATCCTTCAAAACATTTTTGAGTTCTAGTTTAGTTGTCATAAACACAGGTTGCATTTGCTTGTGTGTGATATTAAATTTCTGGATAAGCCCCTGTTTATTAGTATGGGTAGAAGCATGGAAGTCTATGGCAGATTGAGTGATACCTATAAGTAACCAATGTATCTGTTCATTTCTTGCTGACATAGGGCTAAGCAAGGTATTATGAGCTCTTATATGCATAATAAGGAGAGGCTGATTTCTATGTCAGACAAGATGCTGCAGCCGTTCTTTGTCAAGGAATCATCTTACTTCTCCATTGGCTTGAAAAGATAGTTTTTCAGGGTATGTCAATATGAGTTGAAGGTTGTTTTCTTTTAAAGCTTGAAATACTTCATTTTAAGCTCTCCTTGAGTATTTGTGCTGAAAAAAAATCAGCTGTAATTTTGATGGGCTTTCCTTTGTAGGGGATTTGTTTCTTTTCCCCAACTACTTTTATCATATATGTGTGTGTGTGTGTGTGTGTGTGTGTGTATGTGTGTGTGTGTGTGTGTGTGATAACAGGGACTGAACTCAGGTCCTTGTGCCTGCCAGGCAAGCACTTGTACCACTGAGCTAATAACTTGGCCCCTACCTAACAGTTTTCAATATTCCGTTTTTGTGTTGAATTTCTAGAATCTTAACTATGATGTCCTTGGTTGTATTTTTTTCTTTTTGGTCATAACCAGTTAGAGTTCTATATGCCTCACTTAACTGTATGTCAAATTCTTTTTCTCTATCAGTGAAGTTTTCTGCCATGACATCTGCGAACAGTTTATTAATATCATTTGATCTATCTTTTGTTCTTTCATTTACTACAATTAATATTATTTTTCTTTGCATTATATAGCAGCTGCCATATTTATTTCTCATGGTCTCTTGCTATTTTTAATAAATCTTTCTTATTGTAATCACTAGCTACATGCTGTCTTATATATCTGAGATCCTAATCTCACATTGGCTTAATTGGCTGCAAATGCTTTCAATGGAATTTGTGTTCTCTTGTATATCTTCTTGAGTCTGCTGATGGATTCATTTTTTTCTGTGATGAGCTTTCATGGTTCCATAATTTTCTTAAGCTCTGCTATCCTCTTGTCTATTCTTCTCTAGCTTCTCCAAGCATGGTTTTCATTGTGGACCCCATCTCTGCAGTTATCTGAGAGATTGCTTCTGATTTGATTTTTTTTTTTTTTCTACAGAGTCATATAACTACTTTATAGTTTTCAGTTGGCCTTTCGATAATATTTGGGGTTACATTATTTGTTTTTCTTTTTTTGGTACCCAGGATCAAACACAGGGCTTTGCACTTCCCAGGTGGGAACTTATGCTGCTGAGCGCTCTCCCCACCCTTGGAACAGAATCTTGTTTCAGTGTCTTCTCATTTTCTTTTTTTAAAGTTTATTTGCTTGGTGATGTTCATAACAGCTGTTTAGAACAATTGTAGCATTTCTTGCTATAGTGATGCCAATAATAATAACATAAAGCAC
>PVJA010049784.1:0-13578 GCA_004027025.1 Myocastor coypus
AAAAAAAAAAAAAAAAAAAAAAAAAAAAAAAAAATCACATAAAGTAACAGGTCACCAAATGCGAGCTCTGGGAAACTTGGGAGCTGTGAGTTGCCTAGGAAGGGGAAGAGCCTGATTCACTCTGAGGTGGAGGGAGCCACCCAGGAGGACTTCGCAGAGGAGATGACATTCAACCCTGGCCTTGAACAAAGAGAGATAAAGAAAAAAGAGAAAGCTGCTCCTGACAAAGAGGTGAGCAAGTGCCAGGAGGCCAAAAGAACCGGTGGGGAGGGGGAGTGAGTGTGCCTGTGAGGCTGAAGCACTAGGGGGAGGCCCAGGAAGCGGGGGAGCAACCCCATGCCAAGGGATGTGGTTTTATTCATCTTCGGGCAGCAATAGAGGAGTCAATTCTGGGCTGCACCTTTGAGAGCTTGGTGTGGATACCGGTGCCCTTGCCCCAGTCTGCCTCTCCCCTACCCCATTCCAGCTGGGACCCCCAAAACCCCACCTGGACCCTGAGAACTGGCACAGAGAGGGAGGGCATTGATTGGCATGCTCAGCTCACCAACTTGATCTGAGCCCCAGCTTCTGGAGAACAATGATATGGGAGTCTGGAATGCAGGGGGGGGGCACCCCAGCTTCGCTTAAAGAGGCCCTATCACCATCACCCAGCCGACCAGAGAGTGTGCTGAAACCATCCCACTGGGTACAAATGGTTTTAGCAGTGCTGCTCCTCTGGCTGCCACTCAGAAGTGCCAGGGGGATGTGCCACGCACAGAAAGCTTCCACTAATCTTGGCCAAGCCCCCTAGCATGCCCTGTCTCATGGGGGTACACACAAGTCCTGGCTCCAAGGATCAAATCCTGGAGGGGGACAATGGGGAATGCTCTTCAAAGACCTGCCATGCGTCACATTTATCTTTGTAACTTCTCCCAGCACCTCTGTGTGTTAATGCTCAACCTCCTGATTCTGCCCTGTGCTGATAGAGGACCTCACCCTGCCTGCACAGGAAGAGACTATCATGTACTCTACTGGACCAAGGTCACCAGCCTGGGAAATGGAGAAGCTGGGACTCGAACTCATGCTTATGTGACCCTGGTTCATCCACTCTGTGAGGCAATTTATGTCTCCTGCTTCCATATAACCAGAGTCCTCAGTAGACTCCCCAGTCCCTCTCCTGCTTTCTCTCCAGTGTCCTAGAGTCTGACTGATACCCTTGGGTCTCAGTTAGCTCCAATCTTGTCCTCCATGTTGAAGAGTCCCCGAGGGCATCCCTTCTCTTCTCCAGCAGGGCTGAGGTTGGGCAGGGAACTCAGGGTGAGAGTGCTGACAGGCCCAGAAAGAGCGGATGCTGCTAGAGGTTGGGCAGACAGCCAACTGTGTGACAGACGTGAGGCCTGGGGCAGGGCAGAGCCAGAGCTGAGGTGCTCCTGGCCTGGGATCCTCAGTCCCAAGGAGAAGGCAGTAGAGACCAGGCAAAAGAAAAGCTGAGAGAAAAGGGCTAACCTAGTACAAAGGGCTGACCCAGGAAACCCTGTGGAGAGGATGAGGCTGGTGGAGTAGCAAAGTGACAGAGCTTGAACTTGGAGGGAGCAGTGCCAATGGCCATGGATAAGCATCTGTGCAGAGGAATAAACAAGAACCCTGGGGCTGGCTTCTCTTCGTCTAGGCCCAGTTCTTCTACCCAAGAGAACTTCAGCGCCTCCAAATCTCCCTCTCTTCATGGCTTCCTGGGTGGGTGAAAAATCTAGTCTTTTCTGGCAGGTGGCCAAGGCTGCTGAGCCCCTGCCAGCTCCCAGGAACACCATCTGTCCTGGCTCTGGGGGGAGCTCCCACCCCATGGGGAATGCCATTGGCAATAAATAAATTAATAATGACTCTCCAGGCCCTCCTTTCTCTGTCCCTCAGTCAGCTCCCAGGAGCAAGCCTGGTCCCACGGGGAGGGACATTCTCAGCCCTGCCTCCTTCCCATCTTACGCAAAGGCAGAGAACAAGGGAAGCATCTGCACTCTGCTCTGCCCTGGCTCACTTACCTCAGCCCTGCTAGACCACAGCCTCCCCAAATGTAAGGTGAGAACCAGACAAGGGATTGCGGGGAAAATGCCTAGCAAGAGCCAGCTTCCTCCTCTCAGCCAGCCTGGGCCCATGAGCTGACTCATAGGCCAGTGTGCGTGCCCCTCCCATACACCATACGTACCACACACACACACCACGTATACGCATCATACACACACATCACATACACACACCACACACAATGCATGCAACATACACACAACACATTCACCATACACACCACACACACACACATACACACTCATGCATGCCATTTTCTTCTTCACTGAGCACAGAAGATTCCTTCAAGGCACCCCAGAGACATGGCCAAGGGCTGGGGCTTGCACCCCTTCTATCAATGGAAGGGTACCCGTTGGGCCTATCGTAGGCACCCATCAAGGGCAGTGGCAACTCAGGTATGAAAAAATCGAGTCCCCAGGGTCAAGGGCATACAGGGCAGAGAAGATGAGCTAGCTAGACAGACGTGCAGTCACATGGTGGAGAAAACGGGGTACTGGAGGCACACACAGTGGGTGACAGACAGCAGGATGCCCCAGCATCCAGCTGCCAGGCGGGAGAGCTCAGAGGAGGCAGTGTGAGCCACTGGGTCTGGAGGTGATGGAGGGCGGGAGGACACCCCAGAAGAGGGAGGCTAGAGCAGAGCCCAGAGGAATTTAGGCTGGGAGGGGTAGAGGCCGGTAGGTGGAGCTCTGTGAGGCAGGTGTGGATGAGGGGGAGCTATGCCCAAGCTAGGGCATCAGAAGGGGTTAGGGACGGGCACACGGGGAAACGGTGAGCAGGAGAATGACAAGGTTCAGTCTGTATAACTGGAAGGAGGCTTCTGACAGCCTCGTGGAGGATGTGGGCCCCTGAGAACAGGCAGCCAGGAAATGTTCGGGGAGCAGAGGGGTGCAGGGCTCAGGCGGCAGCAGGACTGGAGACAGGACAGGAACTCAGGAAGTTCTCCGAGTAAGGAGTCAACAGGGAGCTGGCAGTGAGGGTGGGCAGGATGAGAAAGGGTCTGAAGAGACCCCAGGTGAGTTGGCGGCAGAAGGCATGCTCAGGCCCAGAGGACAAGGTTGTGCATGTATAGAGTCAGGGGAGATGGGGTTGGTGTGAGGTGACCCTAGGCTGGAGGGGCAGGGCTGGGATTCGGCTCCAGCCTCCCAGTCCTCCAAGGGGTGAAGGCAGCCCTCAGACTGACCTCCAGCCCGCGCCCCCACTCCCCAAGCCCACCCACTCCTCCCTCCCATGAGCTCTCACCTCCAGTCGGTCTTCTCTACTCCCCAGGGGCTCTGGCTTCTGTGCAAGGGAGTCCTGGCTGGCTGCAGAGACAAGAAGGCCAGGGGCTGAGGCCTGCCAGGCCTTCTCCCCTTCTCCCTGGGCTGCCCTCCTGGAGGCTCCTCCCCGGGGAGTCTCACTGTACCCTGTTCTCTCCCCCCCCACCCCCCACCCCGCTCTACAGTGCTCTTGTTCTTTCTTTCTGCCCAGCTCTCCTGAGGAATGGAAAGATGGACCCTTTACCTCATTCAGCCCCTTCCACTTATGCTTCTCTCTGAGATAGTCCACTAGTCCTCTCTAAGCCTCAGTTTCCCCATCTATAAGATAAGGTCTGTAATGTCCACCTGGCATGGCCACTGAGCTTCTGCAGTGGGCAGGGCCTTGGTTCACAGACAACCAAGGAGGATCCCAGTTCTGGGGTACTGGGAACCCCAGATGAGTGTGATCTCATGGGCCAGCTCCCACCCCAGCCTGGCAGTGCGTACCCCTGGCCCCAACTATACCTCTCAGCCACTTCCTTCCAGCAACTAGTCCTTGATTGTGGGCAGTGAAGATCCTGCCACAGGGCCTGGCTCAGAAAGCCACTACCCTGTTCTCTGGAAGCCCACCACCCAGCCTACTTCCAGAAAGCCTAACTTCTTACATAGGCACTGCCCTGGGGCAGGCTATGGGCTCCTACCCCTCCCTCCCCCCACACATGCCCAGGATCGGACAAGCGGTGGGATATTCTGAGCCTGGCTTCATTCCCGTCAGCTGCTGGCCGCCATGCCAGCCTGGCGCGGGTACAGGGGCTGATTTAATTTGGCAGCTTCGGAAGCATGTGGTGGGGACAGGGAGCTGGAGGGGGATGAGACGCCCAGCCCTGCTAGGAAATAAACAGCCTCAAGCACTCGGTGAGCTGGGAAGCGAGCACATCCTGGCAGGAGAAGGGGGCTTCAGAGTTTCCTGCTGGGGTCAGCCTCTTCTCACCCAGGCACTGGGCACCTGCTCGCCTGCAGGGTGCTGTGGCTGTCTTTGGGTAACCCAAGAGATGACAGCTCTGCACCTGGTGTGCAGATGCCTGTGGAGTGTCTGCGGCAGGGCGTCTGGTTATTTCACACATCCTCCTGTCTTGCTAAGTCTCCCTGCTTAGCTGTGTCTGCAGCTGGGCCTGACTGTCACCCTGGGTGACCATGTGGGGTGATGGCCTGGGAGTGGCAATCTCCAGGAGTGGCCATGGCAGTGTGGTGGACCTCGGCAGCATGCTGGCTGCCGACTAGGGCATGACAAGGGCACTCATGTGCCTGGCGACTGTCGGGCCTGGCGTGCACGGCTCTGGACTCACTGCTTCTCTCTGCACGGTGACCCCACTAACCTGGCTAGGTCCGGCAGAGGAAATGACGAGGGCTGAGATAAGTGCCTGACCCCTTTTGTCCACAAAGTGTGAGCCTTCTCTTCCTGGTATCTATACATTGCGGTCTCAGCAGCCCCTTCCTCCTGGCCTCATAGAAGAGGCCTCGCTGGTTACGCTTGATTCTCCAGCCGCCCCCCGGGCCTCTGGCCACTCCTGGAGAGGCCATTCCACAGCACAGCACTGCCTGGGGCCACCAGGGTTCCAGCCTGTCCCTTCCTGGTTCCCCTCAGAGGAAGGGGGCTCAGCTAGGCCTCCACAGCTCCTCTACCACCTGATTCAGCCTCAGGGCTGACTACTCTTCTACCTCTCTTATACTATTGCAGCTACAAAGCCCAGTTCATACTCAGCCCCAGATGTGCTGGGAGTCTGCACCAATGCCAGCTGCAGCTGGGACCCTGGGACCCTCTGATCTCTGCCCCTTGGAGAAGAGCCACACTAGCACCCTACATGGACCACTCACCTGTGCTGGAGACACTAGGCAGGGAGATCAGGGTAGGGTGGACTCTGCTTTGGGGAAGATGCAACATTTCATGTTACTGCCTTGATAATGTCCTGCTGTCCTCTGGGGACTGCAGAACTGTCTCCACCCAACCTCAGGAAGCTGAACCCTCTTTTTTAGAATTTATTATTTTTTGCGTGTGCTTTTAACTTTATTTGTTTATATTATGGCCGGCTCAGCCTGCCCTGGGGGCGGGGCTGGTGCAGCATGTGGTGCTAGGGATCAAACCATGGTCCCAGCAGTTGCCTAAGCAGCTGCTTTAGACTGCTGAGCTATCTCACTGGCTCAGCTGAACCCTCTTGAAGACACTGAAGGAGGGCTCCAGAACTGAGGGACAGACAGCCCTGCCCTCCGGGTCATGAAGGAAGAACTGAGGCTCATAGAGCTCAGCTGTGCCCAGAGAGCCTGTGGCATGGAGAAGGCCAGTGGCAGGCCTGAGGGGCTTCCCGGAGGAGGCATGGGGTGGCTCCAGATGGTCGTCTCCAGACTGTGATTAGGATTTCACCCAGTACTTGTGTGTACTCAGGACATACTTGCATATACCTGTGTGTCCGTGTACACACCTGCACACAAAGCAACAGAGGCTTGAGCTCTGGGCTCAATCCCCAAAGCAGGGTTTGCCCATAGTAGAAGTCAGTCAGAAAGTGGGGACCATAGTGAAGAGAGGGGTCTGTATGAAGAAATGGAAGGGACAGTAGCTCAGGTGGGGAGGGCTTGGGAAAGCAGCTCGCACGCTTCAGGAAATGCCCGTGTGCTCAGCCCCAGGCTGGTGCTTCATGTCAGATCTCAAACCCTGGACACTTGGTGCCAAGGGCAGGGTGTTATGGCCCAGGGGTGGAAGTGGTGCAGCAATAAGCTCATCCACAGCTTACTGTGTGGCTTGGGACATGACTCTCCCCTCTGAGAAGCTTCCTCACCCAAACAAAAGGGTTGGACTTAGGGACCTCTTAGGGTCCCTCCCAAATCTAACAGAACTAGACATTGAGATGTCCAGGAATTGAGAGAGAGCCCAGGACGTGGCAGAGATGATAGGGAGGGTGGATAGCAGGAGAGGGTGGCAGGCTGGGCAGCCGGGGAGGGTCCTGGCTCCACTGCAGCTCTCCAGGTGTTGAGGAAAGGGAGAGCCTGGGGCAATAAGGAGCACCAAGAGAATCAGACTGAGCATTCCAGGTCCTGCTGTGCAGGGTGTCCTTCAGGGCTGTCTGGGATTTGCCCCCTTCACAGGATACAGAAGCCCTCAGATGAGCGCAGCCATGGTGGGCTTCTGAGGGCACAACTGCAAAGGATCTAGAAAACCAGACTCCTACCCTGGAACTTCTGTTCCCCATCTCTGGCCTGGGTCCTGAGGCATGCGCTGGACCCAAGAGAGACACCGGACAGCTGGACTGGTCTTGCGCTAGGCTGGGGCTGAGGGCCTGGGACACAGGCAGCAAGGCCCCATCAGCTCTTAAGCGCCAGACCCTCAAGGAAAGAATAGGGCTTTCCCTCCTCAGTGGGTATGAAGGGGTGCTCACACTGGGTCTTCTGGCTGTAGTGCCCTCAGCTCCTATCTGAGCCTTTGGTCCTGGACCTTCACAGGCAGGCATTTGTGCGTCTCCATGCCTGTGTCCAGGAAGTGCTCATGTCCTGTTTTCCCCTCAGGCCAGGCTGCTGGGGAAGTGGGGTAAGCTGGCCTCTCTTTCCTCTACTGTCCACACATCTGCACAGAGACTTTGGGGGCTGGGAAGAAAGGGACTCCTCTCTGCCAAAGTCTGAAATGATTGGGGAATGAGGTGAAGATGTGGAGAATGACTCCCCCAGCCTACAAGCTTAGGGAAATCTCTGGTGCGCGCACACACACACACACACACACACACACACACACACACCAGTTTTGTCATGGCAGGAGGGACTGTGTGGCTGGCTTAAAAGGGTCTTCTGGGTCTTCAGCCTCCTGTAATGTCCATGTGCCTCTCCCTCCACCCCTTCCCCACTGGGATGGGCCTGGGAACACCCACCACCCAAGCTATCTGTCTCCATTGCTCCTTGTTATGTTTTTAATAACTGAGCACTGACATTAACAAGGCAGGTGGCTGCAGCTCTTCCCAGCAGCCCCATTTAGAATCACTGAATCATCAAATCATCAAATCCTAGAATCTTGGATGCTGCACAGAACGTCCGCATGCATCTTTAGCTCCTGGCATCTCAACATTTTAAAGTCACAGAATGTGAACCACACACCCACCCAGTCCTCGCTCTAAGCTAAAGTTGTGGATGGCTTAGCATCATCCTAGTGAGGGCCCCAAACCTACAAGCCCAGATTCTCAAATCACACACAACCCTCAGAAATACTGACTCTTGATTTCTCCTTTTACAAGTAAGGAAATACAGCTCATAAAATGGCCTTGGGCAAGATTACCAGAGCATAAGGACCCAGCAGTGCCCAAACAGGAGATTGCAAGATCAAAACTCAGAATGCCAGTGTTCCCGGAAATTCTGAAATTCTAGTTTTTGTGAAAGGTGATGCCACTCCTCCACGTGTCTGCTTTCCCTTTCAGTTCCCCAGCTCCCTCCTGCTTTCCCCATCCTGTCTTGGGTCCCCAAATAGAGACGCCCATGAATGGGGGTGCCCAGGACCAATTCCCTCAAGCAAGTGTCTTCCACTGAAATCACCAGCTGGAGCGGGCAGGAGCCTCCTCAGAGGAGGGGCCCTAACAGCTCCTCTCCAAGAAGCTGAAAAAGAGGGAAAAAGCCCTGGCCCCGGGGGCCACCACATCAGAGGCGGTGACTCCAACGGAGCTGAATCCAAAGTCCAGGGAGGCGGCTTAGACCGATTTATAATTTATATTAGAAGGGTCATGTATGTTTAGCATTTTCATAAATTTACATTTCTCCTCATTTTGGAATGTTCTCATGCATTTGGGTATATGAGTTTTATTAAATTTTACCTTTCACAGATTGTTTTGATTTTTTATTTCTGAACATTCTTGGCCCAGGGCAGATGTTGAGTCTGCCACAGTATAGGTGAGGACATAGCCCAGCACGGGGTCCAGCTCCCTGGAGCTCTGTTCAGCCTCAAAGCTCCTGCTCTCCTGGGAGGCCTTCCCATGACAGGATTCCTGCAGACATAGGTCCAGGCCTTGCCCTTATGCTTGCTCTCCCATCCTGCATCTGCCAGACACCCAAAGAACCAAAGCAGCAGCCTTCTCACCCTTACCTTCGACTCTGCAGCTGCCCCTCCCCCATTTCCATTGCTCAGTCTTTAGTCCCCTGGCCTCCACTCTCAGCCCTTTCTCTGTCCAAACCCCAGCCATTGCCCCGTCCTATGGCCCTGGGAGCTACCTTACACCCAAGCGTGAGCATTACTGCTCTCCTTTTAATCTCTCCCCTAGCTCTGGTTCCCTTTGGAAAATGTCCGAAGTCCTTAACATGGCTCATAAGTTCTTCACAACTTGGACTGTGCCAGCCTCATCAGCTGCATCTCTTAGCCCCTTAAGCCTCACTCTTCCCCACTCCTTGCAGAATCTGTCTGTCTTAGAGCTGCCCTCCAGTCCAGGACCCAGCTCCGTGCACAGGACTGTGGAGTCAGGGGACACAAGCTGTCCTGTTCACACTCCACCATCAACTAACCATCAGAGTCACTGCCTCACCTCCTCTCTGTCCTGAATTTTCTCTTGGCTCATCCCTTAGCTCTCCGATTGTTTTCTCTGGAAGCTCCCCTCTTGACCTTCTTACCTTCTTTCCCACTCTAGGCTGAATTATGGACCCAAGCTCTGTTCCACCAAGACTGTTGAGTTTATTTCCATCACTGCCCTTTGTCTCCGATCCATCCCCACCTCAGTCCTGGGATCTAGGGCTGAGTTACTTGCCATAGGGTTAATGTGTGTTACTCAGACTTGTAGGGAACTTCAAGACCCTCAGCCTGCCCATCTCTACCCACATATGTGGATCTGCAGGTCAGAACTGGCCTGACATATGAACAACTTGGGTTATAACTATGATTTTAGATTTAACTTATGACCAAAGCCTTGAGTTATGCAGGCTGCTTATGCTTCCACATGGTCTCAAATACAGGAGTAGGGGCTGGGGAGATAGCTCAGCAGCACGAGTGCCTGCCTGGCAAGTACAAGGTCCTGAATTCAATCTCCAGTTCCACAAAGAAAAAAATACACACACACACACACACACACACGCACGCACGCACGCACGCACGCGCACACACACACACACACACACACACACACACACACACACACACACACATAGAGGCAACCCTTAAAGAGTTCTGGAAGAAATATTACTAACATCCTTTCCTGTGTAGGGTTAATTGAGAAATCCTGGGCCAGTGTCTTGCAAAGGACCCTGAGATCTGCCTGTGCATAGGACAAACTTTGGAGGCTGTGAAGAAGGGCCTGAGGCTTCCGCTGACAACCTGAGTTACAACCAGCCCTCGGGAACAAATTGAGCTCCTAAGTCAAAGGTCCTCTGTAGCCGCTACTCACCAATGCCCACCCGTGAAGGACTGGCACTAAATGGCATGTGATGTGGACAGGAAGAACAAGGTGCTCAGAGGAGGTATGGACTGGAGGTTTCCTAGGAAAGTACTTGGAGTTGGGAACAAGCTGCACAAAGTACCCAGACCAGTCCTGGGACACCAGAGCAAGCCACCAGAGGAGAACAGAGTCTGCAATGAGGGAGACTCATTGCCCCCCGGGCCCATGATTGCATCCCCCAGAGGGACTGGCCATGTATTTGGGGAAGGCCTCTTGGAAGAAGGGCTATTTCCAGCTTGTTTGGGGTAAGGAAGAAAGTGGAGAAGAGTAGGGCTAGAGAAAGTGGCGAGGGACCCGTATGTGGAAAAGAAAGCTCTGTCTCTTCTTGCCCTTCCCTTGGGAGGCTGAGGTCAGGGAGATGGGAGGTGGATGGAGAAGAAGGAGCAAAGAAGCCTGAGGAGAAATGGAGATAGCGTCGGGGCTGACACTATGGTCAGGGCTAGTATGGACGCCTAGGGCTGGCAGGGAGCAGCTCGCCAGCTGTGGCTGGGAAGCGTTTCCTGTCTCTTTGCCAGGGGGGTCATTAATAATCATTTACCCGCCACAGGCAGCACGGAGGCCAGCCAGGGAGCAGCATGGTGCCGGGGCCAGAGCCCAGCCTAGCGGCCAGGAAAGCTGGGTAATGGCATGAGCCCTGTCACTTGTAGGAGACCTAGACCAGCCACCTGACCTCTCCCTCTCAGAATGCCAGCGTAAGGAGAGTCTGACCTGAGGAGTATGCTGCCTTAAATTCTTGCCCTGTGTTGTGCCTCAGTTTCCCTAGATGGTAGCTTTCAGGCCACCAGAGTTATAGAATGGTTGTTATATACATCTAATAATAGATAGGACTGTCTGGCCTATGCCAAGTTCAACCCAGGACACAGGGAAGGGGACGGGGAGACCCAGGCCCAGCCTCTAAGAGCTGCCATCCTGGCAGGGGCCAGGCTAACGGGCTGTACGTGTGGGAGCCGCACAGCACCAGGCAGTTAAGGCTGGGGAAGACACGGGAAGGAGAGGCCAGCTGCCTTAAGCCTGGAGTTGGGGCACACAGTGTGGCTGCACATAGAGGGTAGGAGCTTTGTAAGACTGATTCAATCACCACCGTGGCCTGGCCACTTAGAATTGTCCCTGAGTGGCTGAATGGGAGCTCCAGAATGCTTTTAGACAACTGCATAAGTTAAATGAGATATCCGTGGAAAACCTTACAAGTTGGAGAGAACTGCCTGAAATGATGATAGCAAAGATGATGACCATGATGACGATGGCCTAGCCACAGAGCATAGATGGGCAAAGGTGACATGAAAGCTTGAACAGCTGGGACTCCAGGGTGGCCATCCAAAGTGGGAGTGTGCGACTGGGTGTCAAGGTCCCTTTTGCTTGTCGGTCAGAATCCTTCCCAGCTTCAGGCTCAGTCCTGCCCACCTGAGCACCCTTGAAGGCCCAGCTCACCTCCCAGAAGGTGACCCTGAAACCTGGGCCCCAGCACCTCACCCTGAATAACTGTGCCTGTCCATATGCCTCCAGCCTCCAGAAGTACTGGGCTTATGCTCTCAAATACCATTTGGGAGGGTGCCCAGAGGGTTTCTCCATATTTTCCAGTTTCCCCTTGTGTGGCCTAGATCCTCACTGGCTGGGATCTCCTCACCAGAGTACAGGGTCCCCAAAGGTATGACCAAGTTTCCTCTTTCAGATAAGGATCTCTGTGAGGCCAGGAACTATTTATCCATCCTTTAGATATGGAGTAAGATTAGTAGACTGAGCTCTTCCTGGCTGTCTCCAGCCCAATGAGCCCTCCTTGGAGGCCACGGCTACACAAAGAAGGGAAGAAAAAGAAACACAGAAAAGGGGCTGTGGGCTGAGCAGCATCCTTGAATGGATATGAGCAAGAAAAGGCACTGGGCCACCACAGAAAATGAAGTGTGGAGTGGGCAGGCTTACCCAACGGGAAGCCCAGTCCAGGCTGCTCTGGCATCAACAGACACCACTAGGAACACTGTCTAGCCCCACTGCTCGCCCTGGACTCACTCTTCTTTGAAACACCCTGAGGTGGCAGTACACACAGTGACCTTACTGACACGTGCCTCCTTTCCCTGTCCCCTCCCAACCCTGGCCCAAACACAAGACAAGCTAAGAGGCAAAGAACAAAGGTTCCTGGACTGTGACACTGTCTGCCGCCCGCCTGTCCAGGGCCTGCTCAGCAGGAAACCCAAAACAAAGGCTTTGGTCAAAGTGAGGAGGATAAAGGGCAAAGGGTAGGGGCAGCCCAGTTGGGGGTGGGTGGGCAAGGATATCTCTAGGGACCTTATTGGGAGGGAAGCAAGAATAGGATAGCAGCCAAGCCCTCCCTGCACACACACGTCATTCCACAAACATTTATGGGGCAGCTGCTGTCTTACACACACACACATACACACACACACACACACACTATAATAATGCCTCATTCCTCACACTACGCACTTCAAGCACACCCTCTCTTAGCCCTGCTAGCCTATTCTACAGTTTACCACCTCCAGCTCATTGGACACACTCTCGTCACATATACAAACAGTTCATGGTGAGAAAAGACCACAGAATCTGCACCTTGTGCTGAAAAGTCACACAGCTCACACACCCACACTTCACACCACACTCACACTCGGTCTCCCACCATGCATCTCACATGCCACACACTTCCCCAACCACAGACACATTCAACCAATTAAATTCAACACACACACTACCCAGACATAGAGACCCATGCAGATACACCCTGCATAGATCATGTGTACACCTAATGTCATACAAGAACGTCGCATGTTTATAGGCACACAAAGCCCCTCAGAACTGAAAATCTTGCCTGCGCACAGCTTCCTTTTACCCACCCCCACAAGTACTTGGTCAGTCAGACATGTCAGCTCTGGTTGCACCCCTTCCTCTCCAGAGTTTCACAACCACCACACAGACATGTGACACTCAGACACCAACACACAGATCTTAATACATTTCCCAAGCAACAAACTCAAGATGTATCACAGTGACTGTAACCCATCACTAGGCTACAAACAGATACACAAAATTTATCTCCACCTCCTCTGTGACAAAACATCCAGCAAAATCCATCAGCTCTTCCTGGCTATACTCAACAGTCAATAACATACACGATCTCATATGCAATCCTCCATGAAAACTGCTCCTGCAACAACTCCATCCTGAGCTCACAGACACAACCACATACACACAAGACTCATGCACCCCGCTACCACTCAACATCCACAACACTGCCTTGCTAGCCACACATGGGTGTGGTGACAAAGTCACAATTCCCACATTCACCATGGCATAATCATCAATGGAACAACACATGTAATACACACAGAACACATGCAGCCCAGCACAAGCTACATGCAAACACACATCCCAGACTCACAGCCCTGGACCACTCTTACCTCAGGTGTCTGGCCCTAGCTTGCCATCTGTTCCTCTCTCCCATCCTAAACCTCCTGGTGCCTTAGTCAAGACCAGGAAAGAAGGGACAGCAGGGTAATAAGTTACGAATGTCAGTGTCCCACCATGTGATCGCCACCTGCCTCAGTTCCCCAGGCACCAGCCAAGAGCAGCATATCCCATACTCAGACCCATACCATGCCATTCATGCCAGAGAGCATGGGGAAGGATGACAATCCTAGTGATACTGCCCCTGCCCTCTAAACCTGTCTTCTCATCCCAAAGCAGATGCAGACATAAGGGGCAGGGATGATTCCAGAGAGACCCTAGACCAAAGATAGAGATCAAGAGAAACTGGAGAAACACATAGACCAAGAAAGATGGGTATGAGGGCAAAGGACCAAATCCAAGAGAGAGGCAGAGAGGCAGAAGGA
>PVJA010049785.1:0-13577 GCA_004027025.1 Myocastor coypus
TCTTTCCTGTTTTTTTTTCTTTCTTTCTTTCTTTTTTCTATGCAACATTAATAGGGAGGTGGGTCATGCCCACACACTGCACTCTATAGAATGATTGTGAGGACAATATGCAATATGTCAACTTTCAAAGAAAAAAAGGGGGAAAAGAAAAAAAAAAAAAAAAGTAATGTGGATTTAGAAAGGTTAATGTTTAGTTGTTCGATCAATCTTATATACCTATATGTATTAATCTAAACTGATCCGATGATTAAAATATGTAATATAACCATTGTTAAATTTAAACAATAAAAGAATTGAAAAAAAAAAAAAGAGAGAGACAAGAGTCTCTGCAGTTTAGGCTGGCTTTGAACTCACTTTGTAGCCTCTCAAGTTTCTATCTTTTTTTTTTTTTAATTCCTCTCTGGAGGCAAAAGAAATGTGTGCCAAGAGAATTGACAGAATATTACGATTATAATATTTGAGAGTAAAGGGAAGATATTTATTGAGTATCAGCTACTGTTCAAAGCAACAGCTAAAATATAAAAATAGTGCTCGCTTCCGCAGCACATATACTGAAATTGGAACGATACAGAGAAGATTAGCATGTCCCCTGAACAAGGATGACACACACATTCATGAAGTGTCCCATATTTTTGTAACTGCTTTTATTATAATCTGTAGAGATTTATTAGAATATCAATGATTGAAGGAAAATACCAGGGTCAAGCTAAGTCTAAGATGTATGACATTTAGAAAGGCAGTAAGGTTGAGCTCAATTACCTATGTTATGAAGTACTGTATCATGAAGCTTTTCTGCTGGAGGGTTGAGAATGTAAGTTAACAGACCAAAAACTGGAGAAAAAGAAGGGCTACGAGGATAGCCATCATTTTGGCTCTAGTCCCTCAAGGTCAGTGAGGACTCAGGACATAAGAGAACCTGTGCTGTAACATCCTATAACTCAGGGGTTTCCCAAATATTCTGGTTAAGGAGATTATGGGACCTCAGAGGAAAGGGATAAATGAAGTATAGTGTGCCTAAGGAGAGTCATCTGGGGAGAAAACATTCTCTCAGGCTTTCACAGATAGCAAACTGGTCAAGCATTGGCTGTGACTCGTCCCAATGGCTGACTCTGACAACAGTTCTACAAAGCACTGCATATGATTCCAAAGTTAATCGGAGGAGATTTGACCCTGGAAAATACAAATGATGAAAGTTTTGTTAGACAGGTCCTGCTTTAGCTTACACTTGATCACCCAGCAGAAAAGCTTAATTACAAGGCATAAAACGCAGAGCTAGATTAGTATGATGAGCTGCAAGAGGCTTAAATCAACAGCCTTCAACATTGCCAATTTCACTGGTAACCCACTGCAATTATGAAACATTGGACTGTATATACAACTACTTCCTCCTAGTTCAAAAAGAAAAGTTTTTCTTCTCTTCTCCATTTTTTTTTTTTCTTTTTTGGAATCAATATCCAAATTTGTCACGTCTGCACCCTGTGCTCTGTATGACATTTGTGAGGACAACAATATGCAGTGTCTCAACTATTGCGAATGTGCTACTAACATGTTTTGAAACTCTCATATTGTTATCTCTTATTAAAGGTAATAAAAATTAAAATTAAAAAATAAAATAAAATATAAAAATAGCTAGAATGTGCCTACCTTGGGAGATCTTATGTACATCCCTGAGAAAGTCCAACAAATTTGTATTTCTCAAAGTAAGATATGATTAGTCCCAAAGACACACAAAGGCACAAAATAAACATGACACATCTTTTGGAATGTCCATTGTATTACAATTTGGAAGGATGTGCAGCAAAGGATTACATAATTTTAGTGATAAATATTCTGTTGTTTTTTTTTTTTTTTTATTCTTGTTTCAGAACCTTTGTTTGTTTATTCACTCATTTTTATGGCCGGCTCAGCCCACCCCGATGGCAGGGCTGGCACAGCATGCTGTGCCAGGGATTGAACCGCGGTCCCTGAAGCCGCCCAAGCTTCCCCAAGCAGGCGCTTTAGACCACTGAGCCATCCTGCCGGGCCCGATAAATATTCTTGAATATGTTTTGTCAAATCTTTCAATGTCCTTCCATGAAAAAATAAAATAAGATTATACATTTTTAAATCTAGTAAGCTGGACATTGTAGCACAAACCTATAATCCCAGCACTTGGGAGTTCGAGGCAAGAGGATTGCTTTGAGTTTGAGGCCATCCTGGACTACGTAGTGAATTTTTTTTTTAAATATATTTGGTACAGGGTCTCACTATGCAGCTTGGACTGCCCAGCACTGAGATAACAGTTGTGTGCTACCACATCCAGACTTGGTGGCCCACTCACAAGCCCACACTGGGGCAGGACCCACTCTGCAGCATGTGGCAAACCCTAGTCCCTGTGCTTGCCTAAGCAGGCAGTTAGTCTGCTGAGCTATCTCATGATCCTTATGTAGTGAATTCAGAGCCATCCTGGACTATAGCATAAGACCTTGTCTCAAAAAAAAAAAAAAAAAAGTGAAACAGGGGTCAAATTCAAAGATGTAACCTGTTATATCAATCACCAACCCCAAGCTACACCTCTATGACTAATAAATATATTCTGTTCTGCTCTTAGGTATACAAAAAATTGAAAAGCATCAATATATATAACTTAAATAAAATGTTTTCTAATTAGAAATAAATAATTCTTACAGAATAATTAAGAAATGTTTCACAGAGAAGAGCTAGGCCTTGAAGAATAAACAGGCTTTTCATAGGAGAAAAGAAAGACAAGACTGAGGAAATAGCTATTAAAGACAGACTGTTAAAGTTTGTGTCTAGGGGCTAGGGAGATAGCTCAGTAGAATAAGTGCTTGCCTGGTAAGCCCAAGGGCCTGAGTTCAATCCCTGGTTCCACAAAAAATAAATAAAGTTTGTGTCTAGTTGTCCCCCCAAAGCTTCATGCAGTGATTGGGTGGACTTGTAGCGTTTGTGATTAATTCATGATACCGTGCTAGGATTATGGATGTGAATGCTCCTGGGATTATGGGTGTGAGTGCTATACCCTCTCTGGGGGGAATACCCTGGATGCAACACATGCTGAGGCTATGCCTCCTTTTTTGCTCTTATTGCTTTTGCTGTTTTTCCCTGCTATGAACTGCTGCCCTCTGCCATGTGTCACTCTGCATTGGAGCCACCTCAGTATGGAGTGAAACCTCCACAAACTGTAAAGCTTTTCTTCTTCAATTTTGGGTGTCAGGTATTTTGTCCCAGCAAGGAGAGAAAAGTAAAAAGGGCTGGCCAGATAGCTCAGCGGATTGAGGCACCTGCTTAGGCAGATGTAGTGGCCGGGGTTCAATCCCTGGAATGTTGTACTGGCCCCACCCTCTGAGGTGCATTGAGATGGCAATTGAAACTGGGCATGGTGGCACACCCCTGTAATCCCAGTACTTGGGAGGCTGAAAACAGAATCACGAAGAGTCTGATCTATGCAGTGAGACCCTATAGACCCTCTGCTAAATACATAAAAAGAGAGAAAAGTAATCAAGACACAGACAGAAAGGAAAGTGTAGTACATTAGAGAAATAATAGCGAGTTCTTTATGTAAAGTGTAGTTCTAGCCAGGAGCAGAATGCTCTGTGTGTGAGTCCTGTGTTTTTCTGACAGATGTCGAGTGTTGGCCTTCTTTGCTGCTGGTACAGTTGCTGTTGGATATCTAGGAAACATTTAGAATATGTGACATCTAAGCAAGGGTCTTATTTTCAAAATGTCACTCATGTATTCAGCAAACAATTCAACAACTGCCTTATATGGGAGTACATAGGTATCTGAAGAAGGCAGTACCTGGTGGGAGAAGCCATTGAAAAAGAGCTTCCCAGTCCCTGTGGGCCCCACACTCCTTGCCTGAGGCAGCCCTCCCTCTCACATCCTAACAGCACCAGCGCTCTGCCCTCTCCTTCCTCAGTCTTCTTCCCACCTACTTGATCTTTCACAAAAGCATAGGAACTTGCAGCATTCTCTTGTCTCTAAAGGCCTTCCATGCTGCATCTTCATATTTCCTTCCATTTCCTTCTTAATCTCTGCACTCAGCCATGTGTGGTGGCACACACCTGTAATCCCAGCACTTGGGAGGCTGAGGCAAGAGGATTGGTGTGAGTTCAAGACCTGCCTGGGCTGCAAAAATGATCTGAAGGCCAGCCTGAACTGCATAGCAAGATCCTGTCTCAAAAAGACCAAAAAAAAAAAAAAAATCTGCTCTCCTCTGTTACTGCTTCCTGCCACTGGCTCCTCTAACTCATGAATGTATCAAACCTGGGCCCTGCAGTCCTCGTCCCTAGATGAGCATTCGCTGGCCTCCTTCAAGTCTTGATTCAGTGTCAGTTTGTCAGTGAGGTGTTTCTTCAGCACTAGAACTAAAATCTCAAACCACTACCATCTTCAGTTCTGCTTTATCTTTCTCTTGTAACATTTTTGTTACCTAACACATTGTAGAAAGACAACAAAACAAAACCTTCTGAACTTTCTTCCTAAATGTGCTTTGCATCCTAGGCTTCCCATTCTAGATAATGGCACATCCATTCTTCTCAAATTGCATAGACCAAACCTCAGTATTTTCTCAACTCCTCTCATATCTGGAGAGGAAATGGAGTAGGGAGGATAAATAAATCATCTTTGTAATTAAGAAAACAAACCAAAGCCATATTGCCTGGCACTATATCCCATTTCGGTCAGTTCCACCATGTAAGATCTTTCTTTTCTCCTTTTTTTTTTGGTCTTTTGAAACAGTGTCTTGCTATGCAGTTCAGGCTGGCCTTGAACTCACTTTGTAACCAAGCTACCCTCAAACTTGCATCAATCTTCCTGCCTTAGCCTCCCAAGTACTGGGATTACAGGCATGTACCATCAGGCCTGGCTTAAGATCTTGAATTTTTTGTACCTCGATTTCTTTGTAAAGTGAGATCATTACTACCAACTTATTATTGCTGTGTTTATTTATTATATTTTACCTACTGATTAATATTATCTTCTTTATTCCTCCATTGGAACATAAATCCCATGAAAGGATTTTTTTTGTCATGGTTTATTTCTGTACTTGAAGCTTCTCACGATGCCTAGCACACAGTGGGCATTCAATAAGTATTTGTTGATCAAATTGTTATCTTTGGAAAAAGGGAGAAAAGAATTGAATAGAGGGCTGGGGAGATAGCTCCATGGCATAAGCACCTGCCTTGCAAGCACAAGGTCCTGAGTTTGATCCCTAGTACTGAAAAAAGAAAAAGTTGAGGAAAACTTGAAGCTCCATGTCTGCTGTTTACAGCTTCTACAGAGAACCAGGCTTGATGGTGCAAACCTGTAATCCCAGCACTTGTGAGGCAGGAATATAACCATGAGTTTGAGGCCAGCCTGGACTATATCACATGACCTTATCTCATAAACCAAAAACATAAAAATAAAAAAGAAAGCGTCTACAAAGAGAATGTATTCATGTGTCACTTGCCCCTCCCCCAGTTGTTAGGCTTACATAGAAAATCAACTTGTTGATGAATTACAACTCAAGTGTAAGAGAGGAAGAAACAAGGGAGGCAGTGCCAGGAAGGCCAGCTTCTCAGAGAGCAGAATTGCACGGTGGTTATGAGAAGAGGCTTAGCCAACAGGACAGAATGAGCAGCAGAGGCAGGAAATGGACAGTAGCTCTAAAAGTTGTAAGCAGTGGGGTTGGAGGGGAAAGAGGGTTCAGTGCTTTGAGCTATTAAAAATCCCACCCTGGGGCTGGGGAGATAGCTCCGAGGCACAAGTGCCTGCTGGGCAAGTGCGAGGTCGTGAGTTCAAACCCTGGTCCCACAAAAAAAAAAAAAAAAAATCCCACCCTACCTCCTTCACCTGCTCCCATACTCCAGTCTTTAGCCAGGCATTTAACTATAACTAAAAGCCTACTACTCAGTAAAGGAAATAAATCAGGGGTTTTTCTTATGATTATTTTTCTGAAAGTCATTTTTTATTCTTCTATTCCCTACAAGTTCCTTTTTTTCCCCATTAAATCATGTATGAAAAGGGGTTGTGCTCAGAGCCTTTACACTGAGCCACTCACTAAATCACTGAATTGCCCAGGCTGGGCTCAGACTTGGAGCGCTCCTTCCTTAGTCACTAGGGTACTGGGAATACAGGCGTAGGCCACCACCTCCAGTTGACATGCTTTTGTGGTGCCCAGATTGGCCTCACTTGCTGTGATCCTCCGGTCTAGCCTCCAGCGTGCTAGGATGTTTCATACATATGTATGTTGTACAGTGTTTTTTGTTTTTTGGGGTTTTTTTTGTACAGTGTTTAAATCAAGGTAAACATACCAGTCTCAATATTTTCTTTCCTTTTGTTAAAAGTCAGGACACTGTCTTCCAACATTCTGAGCTATGCAGTCTGCGGCTGTTAGAGCAGTGCTGGGGTGCCCTGGCTGCTCTGCCTACACTTCACCTTGGTGCCTCAGGCCACGGTTCTGCCCACAGGTGACTGTCCAGATGCTGGAAGGGAGAAGGAAGACAGCTGCACGGAATACATGCACGTGCACAGACACACACACAGTCTTTTTAGCTCTGCATTCCAGGTGGGGGCCTCCAACTCCCTTACCATAGGCCTTACAGGGAGGACACTTGCTTTGCTTTGCGCAGCTCAAGGCCTTTTGAGTTTGACTTGTTAAAAGTAAAGGTAGGGGTTCTGCTGTTGCCTACCACCTCCCTCGGGTGGGTTGGATGGGAAGAGCACCTTGGAGCCGGCATGACCATGCCCACTTGCACCCTAGTTCAACGTTCAGTTCACGGTGAGGCTCAGTAAACAATGAAATTGAGTTTAATCAAATTGAATTGTATTACAAGGGCATAGAAGGAAGACTGACTTAAAACAAATATTTTAAAAATCACTCTTTTGCATTTAAGCATAGACTAAATTTAGAGTGTAGCTACCAGTTTTCATTGCCTATAATTTTTAAGCATTCTGTGCAATGACTCATCAAAGTCTCCAAATAGATTTCTTTAAACAAAGCACAATGGCCCTAGAAAACAAAATTAGGGTTGGCAAATGTAGTGTTTTCTTTTTACAGCCAGGAATGTGGGGTCTTGTTGATGTAGAGCAAGATCTTAAGTGTAATTTTAGCAAAGATATTCTTTCCTTTGGAAATGAAGCAAAAGTCACCTGATATATCCCACAGAGCATCCACGTTTGCTCCATTCTTACTAGAAGCCACCAGAGACCTGTCTCTGTCTCTCTCTCTCTCTCTCTCACTCTCTAATCAAACTCATGCTTGCCAGGCAGGAGCTGTGCCACTGAGCCACTGAGTGTTATTCCCAGACCCATGTTTGCTTTCAAAAAAACACAGGGCATCGATTCAGTACCCTCAAGCAAGCAAGAGAGAAAGATGCAGGGCTGGCAAGATAGCTCAGCATCTAAAGTGCCTGCTTAGGCAAGCACAGGGACCACAGTTTGATCCCCAGCACCACATGCCTTGCCAGCCCTGCCCCCAGGGCAGGCTGAGCCAGCCAGAGTCCAGGCATAGCAGCACATGCTCATAATCCCAGCACTGGCAAGACTGAAAGCAGGAGGATCACCACGAGTCCAAGCTACATAGTGAAACCCTGCAACAACCAAATACATAAAAAGGAAAGATGCTACCTCAGTCTCTGGCACTATTACTAGACCTCCAAATGCTTCTAGCCCAACTGCTCAAAAGGCCAGGCCAGAGAGGACTATATTTCCATACGAACACATGCACTTATCTTCTACTCTTTTCACTCTACATTTTTCTTCTTTTGCAAAGGACTTTAAAATTCCGACCATTGCCGGGCGTGGTGGCTCACGCCTGTAATCCCAGCACTCGGGAGGCTGAGGCAGGAGGATTGGTGCGAGTTCGAGACCAGCCTGGGCTACAACAGTGAGCTCAAGGCCAGCCTCAGCTGCATAGCGAGACCCTGTCTCAAAAAGACAAAAAAAAAAAAAAAAAAAAGTAAAATTCCGACCATAGAATCTTCCAGGTCTAAAATCATAAAACAATGATAATAATAAAGTACCTGGTCATTTACCCAGTCTCTGTTCAGAGCATGTCTAGAAGTGCCACCAAAATAACTTATATGTTATAGAGAAGTTTCTCCTGCCAATGGGGAGCTGTATTCATTCATTCATTCCTTCAGCATACCTTTACACTTTACCCTAAGAAGCTCCTGGTGTCATTTGACAAGCATATACAGTGCCTGGTGATGATATGGAGCTAAAATAGCCTTTGGCTAAGTGATAATGGTGATAGGAGTGACTGGCTCAGCACAGAAAAATGACTTTTAATATTTGCCTTAAGGGGTTGGGCAAATAGCTCTGAGGCACAAGTGCCTGCCTGGCAAGTGCAAGGTTGTGAGTTTGAACCCCAGTCCCGAAAAAAAAAAAAAAAAAAAAAAAAATTGCCTTAAAATATAAACAATATCAGGGGCTGGGAAAATAGCTCCATAGTATAAGTGCCTGCCTGGCAAGTGCAAAGTTGTTAGTTCAAGCCCTTTTTTTTTTGTGAAAATAAGCTCTATTTAGGGTTGTCTGCCAGATGGACATATTTAGTATGACTACAGTAGCACACAAAGGACATACTGGATTATAAACTAGTAATACACAATTTATTCACACTAAAACTTAAAGTAAATGATAATATAAATTATAACTAAGTATTTGTAAATACCTAAGCAGGCAACTGTGGATGAGAGGTGAACATCTGTGTAAGCTATGAACTCAACACTTGTTGCTGAATGACCAATCAGAGGACAGACACAACACATGAAAAACATGTGCACTTGATATTGGATGGACAGGCTGAATATGAATGTTCATAGTTCAGTGTGTCATCTGTTGGAATGGACATACTTAATGCACTCATTTCTGAATTTTAGTGCCTGTGATTATTGTCTACTTTTGTATAAACCATCATTCCACAAATAACTGCATAATTTTTGTTGCCACTCCCATCTTGTCAGTCTTCCCTTAGCACTTGACTTAATGGAAACCTTGTGAAGGGCAACTTGCAAGAGGCTGTGACACGGGTGAAGAATTCCTAGAATAAAATCACTGGCAGCCGTGCTGCCAGTGCGCTGTGCACAGACTGCATGGACAAGAAGTACTTATTTAAGGGGCCGGGAAGATAGCTCCATGGCACAAGTGCCTGCCTGGCAAGTGCAAAGTCATGAGTTCAAACCCCGGTCCCGCAAAAAAAAAAAAAAAAAAAAGAAGTACTTATTTAAGGAGAACTCTGTGACTGAACATGAAAGGTTGGGGGCCAGTGGTTCTATAGGAAGTGCAGTCCCAAGAAATTTGGGCTGGAATTTGGGGTTTGGAAAGTTGCAGTGATGTTCCAAAAGACGACAATATGACTTTATTTGAATAAATATAGATTTTGTGCATGAATAAATGTAGATTGCGATGCATGAAAAAAAAGGCATCCTCTGGAAACAAGCCCCAATGTATTTTTTTGGAGCAAAAATTAACATAAGACCCGGTCTTATTTTCAAGAAAATAATAGTAGCTTTGTTCCTTCATTTAAAAAAAAAAATGAGCGGGACTGGGGAGATAGCTCCAAGGCACAAGTGCCTGCTGGGCAAGTGCAAGGTCGTGAGTTCGAACCCTGGTCCCACAAAAAAAAAATAAATAAATAAATAAAATGAGCATAAGAAAAGCATCAAAGGGGACCGGGGAGATAGCTCTGTGGCACAAGTGCCTGCCTGGCAAGTGCAAGGTTGTGAGTTCAAACCCCAGTCCCACAAAAAAAGGGAAAGAAAAGAATCAAAGTCAGAGGGCTATATGAATATCTATGTATGTATGTATGTATATAAATTAAAGCAGAGCTTAGAGCAAAATAATGACATTTTCGTTATTAAACTACAATATGAATGGCTTTGAACTTTTATATACATTTTTCTGTAAGCAAAAAGAAAAGTTTTTAAAGAAGAAAGGAAAGTATAAACAGGATAGAAACTGTGTTTTGGAAAAATTCTCTTGACTCACTTTAGAAAATAGGTAAGGAAGAGACTCCAAGCATGATGAAGTTTGAAGGTAATTTCTAGAGCACAAATGAAAGGTGCTGATGTAATCCTGGGCTTCCAACTAGAAATTTCAAACTTAAAATATTAATTCTAACAGATCTTACAAGTTGAATCTAAAAACACAGGACTAAAAATAAATAAAAACACAGGACTCTGGGAAAGAGCACAAAAGGCATATCCCACTCTGGAGCTCTTGGTGTTTGACTGATACTTGGACACCCAGCTGTGAGATCAGGGCTTGTACATACTGTCCAAACAGAGATTCAGTCTGGGTGATGCTTTTCCTTAAAGTAACGGCAAATCTCCTTGTCAGTTTCCTAGAGGAAGTGCTGGCTTCAGGACTGCACAGCCGAAGCAAGGAGAGCTCTCAAGTCACAGTGAGGTCAGCGAACAGAAGATGAGCCACAGTGGAGCCTGGGAAGATGGTGCTTCCTGAACCCTCCCTTTGCTGCAGCCCTTCCTTCCCCAGTGACCACGGGGGCTGGGCAGGGGTTTTGTGCTTGTTGTAACTCACCTTCAAGTAGCCTGCTGACTCCCAAACTGCTGGCACTGACCAGGCTTCTGGAGATGAGATGAGCATAAATCTGAGCCCATTGCAACCCCTTCTGTTGTGCTTTATCAAATAAGTAAATATTTCTTTGTGCATTTGACAGCCCATTCACTTCAGCTGCTGATGGATCCCGTGGGGATCTTACTTGGCAAAGGTTTGTAAGAGCCAAGAGAGGCCTAAAGAAAAGTAATCCTGCCACTGTCCTCCATGCCCTCTCGTCCCTGAAGCCCTTCTATCCATTACCCATGTTCCTGTGTAGCAAGCGCAAGTCTAAGAACTCACCATGTTTCTTTCAAGAGCCATCCAAACCTTGTTTGTCCCTGCATTGCCATTTTATGTGGCACTAAGGAACCATGTAATGACTACAATAAAAATTCACTTTGTGACTAGACTTAAGAGGTTGGATTTTATTTCTTTGGGGTTTGTGGTTGGGGATTCATGAGATGAGATTTGAGATGATTTCACACCAAACTGGTGAGGGCTCGGCCTTCCCCTCAGAGAACACCTAAACGGGGCCAAGCCAACTACAAATTCTAGTGCCACTTTTGCTCTTCTTAGAGCCCGCAGAAAGTGATGGCCAGAATATTAAGGCATCTTCAAATCACCATAGCAAAATACCACAACCCAAATCCCTCCTTGGCCTATGGAAAGAGTGTAGGTATATTTTTTGGAACTTTTTTTTTTCTTGTTTTTGTCTTTTTGAGGCAGGGTCTCTCTGTGCAGTTCAGGCTGCCTTGAACTCATTTTGTAATGCAGGCTGGCCTGGAACTCACAGTGACCTTCCTGCCTCAGCCTCCCTGGATGCTGGGATTATAGGCATGTGCCACCATGCTTCCCACCCTTTTTTTTTTTTTTTTTTTTTTTTTTTGCCTTTTTGAGACAGGGTCTCACTATGCAGTTCAGGCTGGCCTTGAGCTCATTTTTGTAGCTCAAGCTGGTCTCAAACTCACACTGATCCTCCTGCCTCACCCTTTTTTTTAACTTCTTATGCTGATATTTTCCAGGAACAATCAGCCAAGGGTAAAATCTGTCATATTTATGTTGCATTGGCAATATTAATCTCTGTATCTCAGCATCCTTCCATATTATCTGTATAATATGGAAGTAATAATAGTACTTTTCTCATAGGATTTTTTTAATGTATTTAGTACAGGGTCTACAGGGTCTCACTACACAGATTCTCCTGTTTTCAGCCTCCCAAGCACGTGGATTATAGGTGTGCTCCACAACGCCCAGTATCTCAGCTTGCTGGCAGGTGTGAGGCCAGCACGGCACCAGGATCAACCCAGTTCCTATGTCTGCCTAAGCAGGAACTTTCATCTGCTAAGCTATCTGGCCAGCCCTCGTAGGATTTTTAAAAATTTTTTATTCATTTTAATGAGAAAAAAAGAATAGCAGTGAAACAGTTTCAAAACAGGTTAGTAGGACAGTTATAATAATTAATGCATACTGTTGTCTTCATAGTAGTTATTCAGAGGACAAGATATAGACATGATATCTTGTCTAAACAATATTAGTACAAACCTCATTGAACTAAGAGAAAGTAGCTGTATATCTATCCTATCTTGTATATACATACGTATTCTTTTCACTACAAAATGATCCTTTATTTATAACCCCCTTTTTGTTTTGTCAGAGATGTGTGTTCCATTGCTGTTAGAGAAGCTGTATTTGGAAAAGTCTTTTCATATGCGGTGCCAGTCCAAACATTGTAGGTACCTGAATTCAGCAAAATAAACTCAATATAATCCAATAGTCCAAAATAGTGATGAATTACTAGCACAACTGGCAATTGTCCAAAGTTGTTGACTTGAGCCTTTTAATATAGTGTTACTTGTTATACCTGTGGTTACACTCCTCATAGGATTTTAAGGATTAAATGTGATACATGTGAAGTGCTTAGAACTCAATGCAAGTAATCATTCTACATAATTTAGGGTTTGTTTGTTTGTTTTGTCTTTTTGAGACAGGGTCTCGCTATGCAGTTCAGGCTGGCCTTGAGCTCACTTTTGTAGCCCAGGCTGGTCTCAAACTCGCATGATCCTCCTGCCTCAGCCTCCTGAGTGCTAGGATTACAGGTGTGCACCACCACGCCCAGCTTTTTAATTCAATATAATTTAGCTAGTAATAGTAAATAAAATGATTCCTGTCTCCAACTTGGAGATACAGAATTATAATACAAATTGATCAAACTTCTGCCAACCCTGCCATTACACTAATTAATCAGTGGCTCAAGAAAGAGGCAAAAGTCGGGCGTGGTGGCTCACGCCTGTAATCCCAGCACTCGGGAGGCTGAGGCAGAAGGATCGGTGCGAGTTCGAGACCAGCCTGGGCTACAAAAGTGAGCTCAAGGCCAGTCTGAACTGCATAGTGAGACTCTGTCTCAAAAAAAAAGACAAAAAAAAAAAAAAAAAAAGAGGCAAAAATGAAAGATTACGTTGTCTCCCTTTTCTGGACTTCTCCCAAAGCTCATATACACATTCGTATGAAGCTCTTAAACTTCACCCATATTATAGCTAAGATCCAAGTTCTTTCCAGTTTTCTGGTTCTACAATCCTTTTCGGTCATTTTTTAATCCTTTCTTTTGTTGTTGTTGTTGTTCTTGAGAAAGTTTGTACTTCAGATGGCAATATTTTATAAATGCAGTGTTTTACTTGTTATATACTCTTAAAAAATGGAAACTACCCTCCTTTGAGTGGATTACATTGCTCACTTTTCTTAGCAAAATGGTTCTAGAACAAGAAAAATAAGACTTTTCTTACATTATTCTTTATTATCCACTTGCTTCCATTTGCCTCTTAACAATATCAAGAAATCCAAAAAATAAGATTTGCCTTAGGGCTCTTTTTTTTTTTTTTTTTTTTTTTTTTTTTTTTTTTTTTTTTTTTTTTTTTTTTTTTTTTTTTTTTTTTTTTTTTTTTTTTTTTTTTTTTTTTTTTTTTTTTTTTTTTTTTTTTTTTTTTTTTTTTTTTTTTTTTTTTTTTTTTTTTTTTTTTTTTTTTTTTTTTTTTTTTTTT
>PVJA010049786.1:0-13556 GCA_004027025.1 Myocastor coypus
GAATATACTTCTCTTTGGACTAAGAGGAAGCAGATACATACACAGTCAAATGTTCTGCAATTGCAGTGGGCCACCAGTGAAGCTTGTAATGTTGGAGGCTATTGAATCTAAGCCTCCTAAAGCTCATCTCACCAACCTAGCTCTGTCTTTCATGCATTGTAATTAAGCATTTTTTTTTTCTTTTTCTTGCCAGGTGGTCAAGGGCAAGTCGAAGCAAGACCTGTATAACAAAACATTCATTTTTTGTATCTTCCAGGGTCAAATCCCCTCAGAATTAAGTTTGGGACCATAGACTGTACTTTGTAGAACTCTTGTTAGTGTCAGCCTTCGGGACAAGTCACGGCCATTGCTTGGCCAGTTTGCTTTCTGTGAAAGCCTGAGAGAATGTTTTTCTCTGGGTGACTCTCCTTAGATGCACCACAGTTCATTCATCCCTTTCCTCTGAGGTCCCATAATCTCCTTGACCAGAAAATTTGGGGCACCTCTGAGTTATAGGATATTACAGCACAGGCTTTCTTATATCCTGGGTCCTTATTGACCTTGAAGGGCTACAGCCAAAATATTGGCTTTCCTTATAGCCCTTCTTTTCCTCCAATTTTTGGTCTGTTAACTTACATTCTTAACCCTCCAGCAAAAAAGCTTTGTGATACTATTACTCTATAACATAGGTACTTGAGCTTATCATCACTGGCTTTCTGAGTATCAAATATCTTTGACTTAGCATGGAAATGATATTTTCTGACCATCATTGATATTCTAATAACTTTCCATACAATGTGATATAAGCAGTTACACAATTTTGACACAGATATTTGGAAATTCAAGGAAATACAAAATTGTAGCCTATCAAGACTATGGTATTTCGCCCAGTCTCTTATTTTCAAGTACTACTCTTGAGAGAGAGAATGACAGTAACTGAGTTTACACCAGGAGCAGTACACATCAAAAAGACAAGAGTGACATGTATTCCAAGCATAATTTTAGTGTTACATAGTGCTATAATTAATATGATGAAACTTTTGAATGCACAGTCTCTCCTCTTTGGTCAAGTGCTTCTTCTGATGTACCAGAAAGCAATTCATGCCTCTTAGCAATCTCCAGACCTCATCTATCATCATAGTAGAATGTTTAGAAACACTGATCATTAACTATACAATATTAAATGCATGGGTGAGTTATTCAAATTAATCTAAGAAATATCCACACTTGAAGGGGCTGCATAATGAAAACAAAGTGAGCTAAGGGTGATAGTGACTTCAGAAAAGAGACCTGAGGTCTAGTTATAACCCTCTCGCTAACTGGATTTGCATCTCTGGATACAGTGTTACTATCTATAATTGTTATCATTTTATCTAGTAATAGCTTGCATAAAACCATGCAGTTCTCTACCCTTGAGGACTGCATCATAGAAGAAACCTATAAAACTCCCCAGAAAACATATGTGGCTGCTTCTCACAAAATCATTTATTCACTCAATCAACAAATATTTAGTGTGTGCCCTGAGTACACATATGTGCATGCATTGTGCTATGTATTAGAACCAACTATTCTAGATGTTAGAACTATATAAGGAAGACCAGTCCATATCCACAGTCTAGAGAGGAAGTAAATACATGATACATCTAGGAACAATAAGTATACTATACTATACTATACTATACTATACTATACTATACTATACTACAACGATAAGTTAGGAAGGGGTGGCAGTGCCATAGAAAATAAATGAGGGATGTTTTTCTAAATCGCACAATAGGGAATGACCTCTCTGAGAAGTCATATTGAAGTTGATATATAAATGACAAGCTGGAACTAGGACATGTGAAAATCAGAAGCAAAGAAGGTGTATCTGAAGGCCTGAAGAGGCAGCAGTGATCTGAGCTTGGTGTATTTAAGGAACAAAGAGGATGCCAGAGTTGCTTGAGCAAGGTGGATGATAAGAGAGGGGTGTGCGGTGAAAGTCAGGTAAGGAAGGCTAGTAGGATTTAAGACTTCTCTTAAAAATGGAGAAGGCAGTTGAATGCAAGAGTAAAAACAGAAAGACCAATGTACAGGCTACTGCAGAAATCTCAGTAATAGCAGAATTCGAGTGGTAATAGAAAAGAAGAATGAAATTGCACTGATTTTATTAACTTTTTAAACAGGATTTCTGATGGATGAGGCTTTGGCTTGGCTAATAGGTGGAGGATGGAGAGATTTCTGAAAAGAAGACTAAAGAACTAACATATTTTGAGAGAAATTTCAAAAGATCTGTTTGGGCCTTATCAAATTACAGATGTCTCCTAAATATACAAAGGAAATGTTGAGTACTTAGTTGGAAATTAGCTCAGAGATCAAGTTTGGAAGCCACAAGACTATAATGTCAGGATTTGGATGTGATTCTGTGGATTCTTTTTCTGGCAATGTTAGGGACCAAGGCCAAAGTCTCACACATGCTAGGCAAGCACATTACCACTAAACTAAATCCCTAGCTATCTGTAGAATCTTTTCTTAGCTCCTGTCATTAAGTTGTCCAATATAAAATGAGTAAGTAGATATAAAGTCAGTAAAGAAGAGAAACTTGGCTTCACCAAACCAGAATCAATAGGCAAGTAAACTGTTTCCCTCCATCACTTTCATTTTGCTCATATGTGAAATGGAGTAAATTGTGATAGCTCCAGATGGGTTCTATGAGAACCAAAGTCAGACAAGGGATGAGGGTATGGAAAACTGGCTGGAGAAGTGGATAGGATCTGTTAATTACAAAGGTCCAGCCAGGGGTGTTGCCACACACCTGAGAGGCTGTGACAGGAGGATCAAGGTGAGTTCAAGGGCAGCCTGAGCTCCATAAGTAAGTTCAAGGTTGTCCTAAACTATATAGTGAGACCCTGTCTCAAAAAAAAAAAAAAAGAAGTTTCAGGACACATGTTCAAAACAATTTCTAAAGCCCTACATATAGAATCAGTCAGAGAGTGCTGTGTTCAGGTCTTCTCACAGTGGTTCTCAACCTTTCTAATGCTGTGACCCCACAATACAGTTCCTCATGTTGTGGTGACCCCAAACCAAAAAATAATTTTGGTGGCTACTTCAAAACTGTAATTTTGCTACAGTTATGATTTGGAATGGCTTTAGGCGACCCCTGTGTTTTGGTCGTTTGACCCCCGCTGGGGTCGCAATCCACCGGTTGAGAACCACTGCATAAGACCTTGAGCAGGTTTCCTGTAGAACAGCCTAAACTTTCAGTCAGCCTCAGGAATGGAAGACACAAAAGGCAGTACCTGTGCAGCTCACTGTCATTGTTCTCTGCTGCACAGCTGCCCACTCGACCACTGAAGAATGCATTTGTTTTCCTACTTTCACTTAGCCCCAACTCACTCTTCAGAACCTAATCTTTTTCCTTCCTTTAATAAATGTAAAACCTTGCTACCATTTATGCTTTTCTTGACCAGTTCTTTGCTCGGGACAGAAAGAACACAGAAACCACCTCTAGAGGGAGACCCCAGCATCCCCAAACTTGATAACAAAGGAATGCAACATTTTACCAAAGAAAAATGCCTACTAAGATATAAGCACAGAGTACATCTCCTCTGACAAATGGCTGTTTATCCTGTTGAACCTGAAAGGTCCTCTAGAAAATAAAGGACAAATATGAAAACCACTCCCAGAACAAGTTGTCTCCAGACCTCAGGGCCCATCTTGTCTTCTCTTATTAAAAACTTCCTTGGTAAAGGCAAAACCTTTGAATCTGAAATCAGCTATTATGGAGGAAAATAGTGATAAATTTCTTGAAGGTCATGCTATTGGTCAGCTAATACTATTTTTGCAAATAATTAGATTTGAGCCATGTAAGCAATAGTTGGAATGCATTCTACAAATGCTACTAATTTTTATATTTGTTCTCTCTTTTATTGTTGTTTGCATAAGTCCCGTAGAGCCTATTGGGGGGGCGAGGGGGCTGGCTTGAATTGTTTTCCTGGCTGTGCTCCAGGAAGATTCATAGCAAGAACTGCTCAACCTGACAGTGGTTTTGTGGTCTACACAGGATTCCTGACTACTAACAGTGAAGAGAAAACTTCTCCAATCAAAAGAGGGTTATTCCTTCCTTCCATGGCTGTCTGTTACCTTTTCAGGGCAGGAGCAGTTCCAAACTGGACCAACTCCAGGATCCTGGTGGGAAAAATCTGTAGACAAACCACCACCACAAGCAGCACCCTCGGGGAGTGCTCTTGATGTGTTTCTGTCATTTGCACTCGAAAGGTTTCTCCAGAAGGACACCATCCCAGCCTGGTGTTTTTGTGACACAGCCCTGTAGTGAACTGCCAGGGTCTCAAACTGGGGAAGTTGCCCAGGAAAGACAGGGACCAGTAGGGCTGGAGCAACTGTAAACAGGACTGTGGATTGGCCATCCAAGCACAAACTTACTTCTTGGTGAATGGATTAACTGTACCCGTCCCAGCACTGGCTCTGCCCAGAAACACTGTACCAGTGCCTGCTGGGAGGTTACTTCCAGCTCCATAACCTCCCTGCGTGGAGAACCCCACCTACACACTATATGGCTAGGTCAGAGGGGTCTAAAAGTGGGCTTCTGCATATAGCAAGCAGGGTAATGAGGAATAGATGGGAATCGAGATCCAAATCAAAGCCAAGAGTCCTCTGGGTCTCCTCCTGGTAAAGCAGGACTCTCCTACTCCCTGTACCCTTTCAAAACACAGACATAGGGAGGAGGCAGTCCTGTGAATAACAGAATTCCAAATCCAATCACACCCTGGAAGGAAGACAAATACCTCACTTTCCACTGCTTCGCAACAGGTGACTTCCTGGAGCCACCTCCTTGGTCTCAGGGCATGTGTCATAGCTGCGTAAAATGAAAGCACATCTGTGGTCTGGGACCACATCTTATGATCGGGGATCTTTACAAAACTTCAGTCAAATGTAAACATGCACCAGGCTTTGAGCAAGTGCAGAGGTGCCCTGTGGAGAGCAGTGTGGAGGCCTCTGCTCTTAGTGGAGCACGGAGGTGAGTGCATCTCTGAGCCTCAGCTTCCCGGTTTATGAAGTGTGATAACAACAACACAGGAACATCATAAACAGCCAGCCACCCTTGCGTGCATGAGCGCATGTGGTTAATCATAACACTGTATACAGTGTTAAAGGCCGGCGAACTGGGACACCATTCATAAATAGGGGCAAATACATGAAAAGAGCAAATTGGAGCAGGATGCATTAGGGGTGATTATTCATATAAAATATTAAATTTTCGGAACAATAATAGATTATAGATAAGCCTCCTTGCAGTAAAGCACAGGAATGATTTATCACATTTAGATAAGTGGCCATCTCAGAAAAGGAAGAAAACAGAAGGAACATTCAGGAATTTTCACTTAAATCTGAAATATTTTAACTTTTGAGCAAGTTTGATAATCTATCAAACCAGTGTTTGATACATTATTATGTATATACTCTGGTCTTGTTGTCTGGGGACCCTGAGGCTCTGTTCCCAAGATGACTTCTACACCTTGGGGGTTATGAAAGCTGAGGTCTTGCTGATTCTTCCTTGCTCTCAAGATATTGTCCTGATGTGAAGTACAGTAAGTCTCCAACTTATGAATGAGTTCTCTTCCAAGAGAATGTTCATATGTCAGATTCATTTGCAAGTCTGACAAAGTGAGTCTTATACAGCTCTGACACAAATAACGCAATGTTTATTATTGTATGCTTCCTGGTAGTCCTCTCCACATTACTACTGCTTTTCCTCTTGTTTCTGACACTCTGGGCTCTCATGAAACACCATACAGTTATACACTATTGCATTGTACAATGGTCACACAACAGCACGACTGTGACAGGCAGGTACATGAGCTACTTCTGCAATTTGTTCACCTCTATAAATGTTTGTAATGCAAGGTCCATTTGTGTCTGTGGAAGTTCATGACTCAAATGCCCATAAGGGGGCTTACTCTACTTGGCTTTTTTTTTAATGAGTGGAACATATTTATTGAGAGAAAGGAAGCTCCTGTCCAAGAGAGGGACAGGAGGGGGGTCCCAAGTGAGTGTCCCCAGGAAGCTGTCTCTTTCAGAGACTTTCATAGAGAAGACATGGGAACTAGCTTAGGTTGGTATGAGGTGGGACAAAGACTATGGTCAACCAATGAGATTACAAGCACCATTGCTCAGGTAAATTTGATTAACATCAGGATCCAATGGGAATGCAAGTCACATAGCAAGCTGGCAAGAATACCACCTATTGAGCTTGGGCTCCTGACTCTTTTTAGGCTCTTTCAAGATGATTGACACTCATTTAGCATATCAATCCCTGGTGCCCATCTTTAAGGAACTATGTTGTTGCTTTTAATTACTCCTGTCTTAAGATCTGGCCCACAGCAGAGGAGTGGCTTCTTTTCAATGCTCAGGTTTTTTGGCAAAGAAGCTGTCCTTGGCCAAAATTTTACAGGCTCCAGCTTTACAGATGGTTCCTTTGCAGCGGCACCCAAAACTTCTAAAATTACTCATTTATGTTACTTGCTATTGATTCTTAACATAGAACTGGCTAAAAGCCTCAACAGACCCTATACTACAGTCTAGACTTTGGGATGCCTCAAAATCCCCTCTGCAAAGTTAATTACTCCGCCTTTATTCTCAGTTTCCTGCAAAGTCTCAGGATATGAGAAAAAAATGTAGACAATTTTTTTGCTAGGGCATGAAAACACATGTCCAGGAGTTTTTGCTCTCAGCTGAAATTCTTTGAGACTATCCACTACCATCCAATCAGTATCACACATGAAGCTTCTAGGGTTTTCCTTTGTGGCTGTCTCATTTAATTTCCCTTATTGGTGAAAAACAAAATATCCAAGACTCAAAATTAAGGAAGGAAAGATTTATTTAGCTCTCAGTTAGTGGAGCTTTCAGTCCACACTGGGCTGGCTCCAAGGCAGAGAGGCACATAGAAGAAGGCAGTAGTTCATTAAGCTGGAAAACAGTGAAACAGAAAGGACCAGAAAGGAGGAGCAGTGGCTGCTAGCAAGCCTCTCTCCTTTCCTTCTATTACACTCAGGCCATCTACCCAGGGTGGGTGCAGCACTCACACCCATAATCCCAGTATTGGATCATTAATTAATCACAAACTCTAGAAGCTGCCCCAGTAACTGCATGAGGTTTTGAGGTGACAACTCAAAACTATAAAAGTGGCATCTCAAACCCATTCCAAACTCCTCTCCTAACCACTCTGAAGGATTCTACATGACATGATCAATAACAACAACTACCCCACTTCTCTGGTACCAAAATCTTAGTCTTTATTACTGGGACAAAATATCATGCCCATAACGCAGAGAAGAGATTTTTAAACTAACAGTTCAGAAGTTTTAGTCCATGTTCATCAAACTTAAATACAGAAGCATTATGGTGGCAGGACCTGAGTATAGAAAATCTTCTCAAATCATTGTGTGCAGGAAGCAGAGAATGAAGGGAAGAGAAAGGAGAGAGATTCACCCTTCCAAGCTACACCACTGACCTCCTTTTCTGACCAGACCTGCTACCTTATAGCTATATTGCCCCAAGATTCAGTCACTTCCAAAAGCTTCACCTCTAAGAACTCGAGGGGGACATCTAGATATAAACCATAACACCAAACAACTAGTGTCCAACAGTTTCAATTTTCTCCTGATGTACTCAGACACCCAGTCTTTCTATGGCTTTCTCCTCTGAGTTGTTTTCCGCTTGCCTGCTCTCTCCCTCTCTCTCTCTCTCTCTCTCTCCTCCCTCTCTCTGGTGGAAACTTGAAATGCTTGGGAATGCACCATCACAATGACAGTCATGCCATTTTGGAGAAGTCTCTCCTGGAACCTCACCTGCTGCTATTGCAATGTTTCCCTTCCCTCCCTGGTGTGCAGCTCTAATCAAAGGATTTCCTTTCATAATAATAATCCTCATAATTCCATCCTGTATCAGTTCTCCCATTCCCCAGATCTCATTTGCCTCTTGCTATTCTACTTCTGGCTTTAATGGATCACATTTTCTGGTAGCTTTCTGAGCAAGGCTAAGAAGTAAATGGTTTGAGAACTTGAGTATCCACAAGTAGGTTTATTCTATACTCACTCTTGATTTGATAGTTTCATTGAGAACAGAAATCCATGAATAAATTATTTAATTCAAAAATTCTGAAAACATTACCCCCCATTGACTCCTAACTTCCAATTTTGCTATGAAGAAATCCAAAACCATTTTGCATTCAGTCCCCAGGCCTGCCATGCTGACCCCAGGGGCAATTGAGACTGGAGTGGTGGTGCACACCTGTCATCTCAGCTTTTGGGAGGCTACAAACAGACGGACCACTAGGAGTCTATCTAGCAGTAAGAGACACTGAATACCCTGTAGACCCTTCCCTAAAATACATAAAACAAACAAACAAACAAACAAAAAACCATTTGGCTTCCTAATTCTTTTCATTAGTTTAGATTTTCTTCTGAAAATATGCATTATCTTGTTTTTGTAACCAAATGCTGGTATGCAAAACAGCAAGGACTGTGTCCTTAGAGGTGCTTTTATAGGTTGCACAACTTTCCTGTTAAGTTGGGAAGAAGTTCTAGCTAATGAGTGAGGAGAAGAGGTGACACACATCATTTTCAGGCTAAGGAACTTAGAAATCAGTATGACTTTTTCAGTTTCATTTTCCCTTGCCACAACAACTTTGGGGACATGTTCAAGTAGACATGTTTACAAGGGAGAATGGAACCACCTGAAATAAATAGACTGCATAAAATTGGTGAAGATTGTCTGCTATAGCAAACAACATTAATAATCCTGATAAGCATGCCAATAGTCAAAAATTTCACATGCATATTCCTTGCCAATTGCTTGTGGATCTATTTCAAATCATCATTCTGAGTACTCAGTTCACCCTGAAAATATGGTCTCCAGTTCTGAGAAATTATATCTCATTGATAAGTTCTAAATTTTAGTTTTATCTATTTTTTATCTTGAATATCTATTATTTATTTACACTTATTTTTCATTGCTGACTTTTTACTATAGATTCCAAAAAATTTCTCCAATTTTATCTTGAAACTTTCTACCAAATTTGTAAATTCTATTATCATGTTTTGTTTGTTTGTTTGTTTTGCCTCTTTGAGACAGGGTCTTACTATGCAGTTTAAGCTGGCCTTGAGCTCACTTTTGTAGCCCAGGCTGGTCTCAAACTCGCACCGATCCTCCTGCCTCAGCCTCCCAAGTGCTGGGATTATAGGCATGCGCCACCATGCCCAGCCTATCATATTTTCAATTGTTAATACCTCCTTTTTGGCACACAAGTACAGAGATCCCTCACAAATCTGTATATAATTTGTATGCATAATTTATTGCTTTTACTACAAAACAATTATTTATAGTCTATTAGTGCTTTGTACATTTTATATGAATAATCACCCTAATGCATCCTGCTCCAATTTGCTCTTTTCATGTATTTGCCCCTATTTATGAATGGTGTCCCAGTTCACCGGCCTTCAGCACTGTATACAGTGTTATGATTAACCACATGCGCTCATGCACTCAAGGGTGGCTGGCTATTTATGATGTTCCTGTGTTGTTGTTATCACACTTCATAAACCGGGAAGCTGAGGCTCAGAGATGCACTCACCTCCGTGCTCCACTAAGAGCAGAGGCCTCCACACTGCTCTCCACAGGGCACCTCTGCACTTGCATGAAGCCCGGTGCATGTTTGTGGAATAACTGAAGTTTTGTAAAGATCCCCAGTCATCAGATGCAGTCCTAGACCACAGATCTCCTGCTTTCACTTTACACGAGTATGACACATGAGACCAAAGAGGCCGCTCCAGGAAGCACACACTGTAAAATGGTGTAAGTTGAAGAATTTCTATAGTAATTATTTAAAAATTTCATCCATTATATGAATTTGTCAGTTTTTGCTTCTCAAATTTAGGATCTCTGCTATTAAGTGAATACTTCTTTAGGACTGTCATATTTTCCTGTTGAATTCAGTGTTATGGCCTATTTTGTTACTGTGAAATGGCTCTTATCTTTAATAATGTGCCTTGCCTTGAGGTCTATTTGTATATCTTCCTCTGTGAAGTACCTGTTAAAAATTTTTATTAGGCTGTGTGTTTTCTTATTGTAGAATTGCAAGAATTCTTTCTATATTTCAGATAAATGTCTTTTCTTGGAAACATGTGAAACAAATTTTTTATTCCAATCTGTCTCTTGCTTTTTTCACTTTCTTTAAGGTGATAAAGAGCAAAAGATTTTAATGTTTATAAAAGTCTAATAATTTTTATGTTTCAAGATTTATTCTATCCATAAAACATTTACCAACTCCTACTTTGCAAACCTTTCTCTGATTTTCCTGATAGAAATGTTATATTTTAAGCTTTTATTTTTAGATCTGTGATTATTTTCAAGATAATATTTGCCTAAGAAGAAGTAAGTTCAGAAGCTTATTTCTCCTAAATGAATACCAACTGTTCTACTATGAGGACTGAAAAGACCATCCCATTCTCATTGTCTGTCCTGGGTACCTTGGATGAAAATCAACTGACCATGACGAGACAGATAGATGATAGAGAGATAGATAGATAAATACATAGATAGATAGATAGATAGATAGATAGATAGATAGATGATAGATAGATAGATAGATAGATAGATAGATAGATACACTATTATCAATATCACAGTCTTATGTACTATAACTTCAAAATAATTCTTTAAAATTTAGGGTGATTCTAAATTTTGGCATCTTTTAACATTATGTTGATCAAGGTCTTTTGCTGTTCTATAAAATATTAGAATTAGTTTGTATAATGTCGAAAAAAATACATGCAAGGGTTTGATGTTGTTGTTGTTGTTGTTGTTGTTGTTGTTGTTTTGAGACAGGGTCTCGCTGTACAGTTCAGGCTGGCCTTGAGCTCAGTTTTGTAGCCCAGGCTGGTCTCGAACTCTCACCGACCCTCCCGCCTCACCCTCCCGAGTGCTGGGATTACAGGCGTGCACCACCACGCCCGGCTCATGCAAGGTTTTTATTAAGATTTCATTTCATTTGTGGATCAGTCTAGGGAAAACTTTCATTTTAATAATACTGATTTTCCTATTTTGATCATGGTTTATCTCACAACTTAGGTCTTCTTTAACTTCACTGAACAATGTTTTAAAGTCTTCATTGTACTTAGAGGTAAATTTCAGTACTTAGAGGTAAATTTTTGTTCATTAATTGTTATTTATCTGTAAGTACTGAAATCTTGATATTATTATAAATTTCAATATTTATAACTTAATTTTCAATTTAATTACTGGTATATAGTACTTCAATTAATGTCCAAATATTAACTTTCTATCTTATCACCTTGCTAAACTCACTTATCATTTTAGCAATTTTTTTGCAGAATCCTTAGGATTTTTCAAACTCAAGATTATATCACGTGCAGATTCCAGCAAGATATAGCAGAGAAGTAATGAAGATGGTTTGCTAACTATGTTAAGAGTGAAATTCTGTATTTTCTCTACTGAGCATTTTGTTTGCTGTAGACACCATTTTTCATGGTTAGGATCCAAAACATCCCCCAAAGAGCTTGGTTGTTACCTGCTGTACTTTTGGAGACATGATTGGGTCCGGGGGTATCTAACTCCACCAAGAGGATTAGGCCAACAATGTATTCATGATTTGATGACATTATTGGAAGATGATGGAGGTCATAAAAGGTGGGCTAGCCTTCAGAAGGTCACCTAGACCACGTACATGGGTACCCCATCTTGTCTCTTACTCATGTCCTGCTCACTCCTTCCTGACTGCCACGAAATGAGTTTTCCTCCACTATTCCCTCCCCACCATGATAGTTGTCTCACTACAGACCTCATGGCAATGGTGCCAGCCAATCATGGGCTAAAATCTCTGAAACCTCAAGCCAAATTAACTGCTTCCACACAATTTTAAATTATTTTTCCCTGTTTATTTTGTCAGAGAAACAAAAGACTAGCATAGCATTTATTAGATTCTTTCATTTTGTATAAAACAGGCATACTCTTTTCCAGGATGGCTACATCAGTTTTCATTTTCACCAGCAACAGATGAGTGATTTGTAATACAACTTTTTCTTTTTACTTTTGACTTATGTTTAATTAGGTTTCTCTTAGCATATACTCTAACCTTGCATTCTTACCCAGTTTCATTATCTTTGCTTTATAATTAAAATACTCATGCACTTATAGCTAATGGAATTACTGATATAGTTGGAATGAATGTATTATCTCTATAGTTATTTTTTGTGAGACTGTCTATGTTTTTCTGCCCATTACTCAGGAACTGTCTTTTTTGCTCTCTGTGAATAGTTTGGATATTCTATAGATAATCTCTATTCAAGCTTGGATATTTTCCATTCCATGATTTCAAATTCACTGCTTTCTATTGCTATATTTTATCTCCTATTAATTTCACCCGGTGACTCTTCATTCTCTGTATTTTATTTTTCCAATCTAAACAGCATCACTTAATTCTTTTGATACTAATTCCCTTCTCACAATATTTTCTTAAGCTATTTTAGTATGTTTGTTTGCTATTTCTACCATTGTTTTCATTTTGAGGTTCATCTCTAAAGACCAACTTAATTCTGTTATGGGCCACACTTTCCTTTGTCCTTCATGTCTAAAAGCTTATTGTACATTATTAATTCTGCATTGTTCAGTATCTCAAATTCTTGCCTTTTTAAAGAGATGACTATGCCTTATTTTTTGTAGAAAGTTGTTTTAGGTGATCTTGATTCTTTCAGAACTTGTTTTTAAGCTTTTTGCTTGTGAGACTAAAAAAGGACTATTTCTATACATATTTTCACCTTTCTAATAGGTATGGCCTTTCAGAAACCCTATTTTATTCCCTGATTCTTTATTCTGAAAAATTGGAACATGATTATCTTCCAGACCTCTGGGGGACCTAGTGACTATTCAGATTACACTTTCTCCATCTCTCTTGGCCTATTTTTATGAGGCTTCCCACTGTACAAGTCAGGTTAGTATTCAACAAGCACTCATTTAGACACCCAACCAGGGAGAGTGGGTGTTTAGCTACCTTCTCTGCAGGACTCCGCTCCGCAGAGTCTAGTTGCCTCAGCCTCCCAGAACTGTGAACACTATGAAGTCAACCAGCAAGACTACTAGCATGTGCTGTGAGGCAAAATGTGCCCCAAGCACAGAGCCAGCGAGCATAGATTTCATCTGTTCTATTTGCCTCCAACATGGAACCCAGGTTTATGCTACCTATTGTCCATTGTCCAAAATATTGTTTCATATATTTGTTCAGTTTTCCAGTCATTTATGGAGAGGGGATGTGATGACTGGAAATTGAAATGCAAAGAAATGGCAGAACTGAATCTTAAAAAAAGTCCAACCACCTCAAAATACACATTCTTCTCAGCTGCACATGGGACATTTTCTAAAATAGATCATATATTAGTCCATAGATCATGCTTAAGTAGATGCAAGAAAACAGAAATTATCCCATGCATATTATCTGACCACAGTGCAATCAAATTGGAAATAAATGATGAAAGAAACCATAGGAATTCCAGGACTACATGGAA
>PVJA010049787.1:0-13574 GCA_004027025.1 Myocastor coypus
GAAGAGAGGGCGCCACTTCTGTACAGTCTCTTCTTCCTCACATGTCAGACCTCTGCTGTGACTGGCACCAACCAAGAAGCCCAAGTTGCTACTATTCACGCACGCAGCTGTGCATTCATCCATCACCTCCTCTGGACAGTGAGGTGAGGCAGACGCCCTGGGGTGACCCTCGCTTCACAGAAGAGGAAACAGAGACCCTAGAGGTGAACTCACCAGCCCCAGGTGTCACAGCCCAGGGAGGCAGCGCTGGGATTCGAACCGGACCCTCAGAGCTAGCAAACTGGTGGTTTCTACTTTGTGTTTTGAAATTTGGGTCACTATTGGAAGTTGAAATAATGAACCCCCACCTCCCACTCCTCCTCAAAACAACACTGCCACTTGCGCCGTGACCAGCTGCACCTCGCTGTCATCTTAGCAGCCCCTGTAGCTGCTCCCTGAGGGACCCAGGAAGGTGACTGAAAGTGTCTGCCATCAGGCAAATGTGGGGAAAATGTCCCCAAGAATGGGGAGCCAAAGAGACTTGCCATCAAATGCAGCCCTAGCCCAGGTCAGACTCTGAACCCAAAAATTAAATGAATCACAAAATAAAACAGCAAAAACAATTACAAAGGACACTTTGGAGTAGCCCTGAATGTCCCAAGTACAAGCAGGGCACAAGGGACACACAGTGGCGTGTCAGGGTGCAGGGCAGGAGCATCTGCACCCGGATGCTCAGTGCCACCCAAGCAGAGAGATAGAGACTGAGGGAACAAGCACGTGAGAGGTCAAAGTGCCATCAGGTGACAACTGAGGTGAAAGGACAACACCAGGGAGCCCGGGGAGGGCTTTGCACTTTTGTGCAAGTTTGAAACTTTTCAAAATAGAAAGGGAGATTGGTAGCAGCCTGGGGCTGGGGGTAGCGAAGAGGGTCCACAGCTGAGGGCACCAGAGAGCTCTCTCGGGGGAGGGACTGCACTGGCACCGTGTCTGAGTGGCAGTTACACAAGGGTAAGTGTGTCACAAGTCAGCTCTGTGCACCAAAGCAGGAGTGACCCACCATATGCAAATTGTGGGTCTGTAAAATGACTTGAAAAACACAAGTTGGGAGAGGCAAAGAACCAGCAGGCCCCACCCTCCTGCAAGCACAAACACACACACACACACACACACACACACACACACACATTGCACATGCAGGTGCACTCACACTCCTGGAACTTGGGGGCCCTGCCCCGAGCCAGCCTCACCTGGCCTGCGCCACAGTGTCCCCAGAATGCAGCCATCTGAGCCTTCTGGTCCCAGGCCCCTCAGCCTGGCTTTGGCACAGTCCCTCCCCAGCCTCCTGGACCTGGGTCCTGGCCTTGAAGATTCCTTAGCGCCAATGGAGAAAACCAAATACCTTCCTTATTGGACCCCAGAGAGAGTGGGACTGGGTGTCCTGTACTAGGCATTTGCAGAGACGGGGCCTGCAGGAGTCAGTCACCCTTGTTAAGCCAGCCTGTCACCACCAGGGCCCAGCCGGGGCTGTGGGAGCCCAGAAGAGCCCAGTCAGCTGCCTGAGGCTACACAGCAAGGCGGGCAGCCCTGCCTGGGATGGAACAGGTCACTCTGAAGCTTCACTTCAAGACCGAAACCAGCCATCTAACCACCTCCACATCTCGGGTCAGAGGACGAGGCCCAGCCTGTGCCTGAGCCGAGGTCAGCGGAGTCCCTGGGGCCCCCAACTGCGTGGCCACCGGCGGCGTGGTGCCCACAGGCATGGTTGTGAGCCTGTGCCCCTCACCAGTGTCTCTGTCATCACAATGTCCCCCTCCAGATTCCCTGTGCTCCCACCCTGTCCATTGGAGCAGAGGGCTGGCATAGGGTGGGCAGGGTCTGCGCCCACCCCAGCACCCTGGGGAGCACCCACATGGCACCAAGCCACAGACTTTGCCCAGCCCACGAAACTCACCTCACCCAGAACCTGTTTCAACTCCTCCAGCACTGCTTGGCAGCCACGGAGGCCTCATTAAGTGATGCCAGTGCCTCCTACACACAGCAGGGAGAAGGGAAGGGGCACCGCCCGCTGTGGGCTCCCAGCCTACCCTGGCTGCCCCTGCCCTAATTGCCCCAGGACCCCCAGGTGGGCACAGAGAGGCCCAGGCAGGCCTCACTCTTCTGGGCACCAGGGGCCTTGCTCCGGGGTACAGCCCCGCCTGCGCCTGTCCAGGGCAGGCCCGCATGGGCCCCGTGGAGTTATTTAACCTCCTTAATTAACCGGCAATGATTAAGAGGCCACCTTGGAAGGCCCCTGGGGCTTCCAGAAGGGCTGGGGGCCCAAAATTGGGGGCAGGGCCCCTCGGCCACGGCAGGCTGAGAGGCTCCCCCCAGCACCATGTACAACAGGAAAGGGGTCTCCAGCCCACATCAGAGGACTCAGGCAGTGTGAGCCCACCCTCCAGCCCAGGCTGTGCAGCCCTGGAAAGTGGCCTCGCCTCTCTGTGCCTCAGTTTCCAGGAAGGGAGGGAATGCAGGGTGGCAGCAAGACTTGATTAATGACTGTTTGTGAGAAGGTCCCAGAGATGCCGCTGATAACAGGCCCAGCTATTATTCTGGGAAGGCATCGAGGAGTGGCTGAGCCCATAATTACCAAGGATGAAAACATGAGGATGGAGGAAGCCTCACCCAGCCCTGCCCCCAGCCCCCTGCCGCCTGCCCTCCTGCCCAGAAGGAGCCAATTCAGGGCGCAGGACCCTGAGAGAAGAGCCAGCACCTGACCTGGCTTAGGCCTTCCACACCTCCTCCTGACCCCTAGATTCTTAAACTGTGTCCATTCATCCATTTCCCAGCTCATTCATGTATTTATTCAGCTCACGAGTATTTACTGAGCACCTACTATGTGCCCGGCAACCAGATATAGCCGAGACCAAGGAACAAGAGAGGTAGATAATAGACAGGAAGAAAAAAAAAATCAAACAAGAAAACGGAATGTTTAAGTCATACACAAAATACCAGGCGATGAGAAAGAGAAGAATTGAGAGAACTTTCACTCAGGTTCCCAGAGACAGCCACTCAGCAGAGGGGAGGTGACATTTGTTCTGAGACCCAGCAGGTGAGGTGAAGGAAGAATGAACACCAGTGCAAAGGGCCTGAGGCAGGAAACCAAGATGTCAGAGGGGGCTGCCTAGCTACCAGAAGCAGAGAACCACGGCTAAGCAGGGGCCACCAGGTGGGCACAGCCTCTGGGTCGCAGCAAGGAGCCCTCAGGACCAAGGGCAGCGGGGGAGGAAGAAGGTCACACCCCTCACACCACACAAGCTGCACAGCACACACTGAGCTGAAATTCCAGGGCTACGGCTAGGGCTTGGCGGAACAGCTGCTGCTCACGGGGGCGAGGGCCCAGGCCCACCCCCAGCAAGAAGGAGGGAAGGCGAAGATGCAGGGGAAGAAATAAGTGCAGCAGTAAGAGATCCTCGCGGTATGCACCTGGCCTGTGCACAAGGCACTGTCCCTCGGAGCTCAGATCCCCAGCTCTGTGGCCAAGAGACCTTGGGCCTCAGTTTGCTCCCCTGAGGAAGGCGCTGATGGCATTGCTGCCTGCACAGGGAATGGGTGACCCTACTCTGAGGGAGAGCTGGGCGCAAACCCCAAGAAACTGAGCAAGTAGGAACCTGAGCCCCTGCTGGGCGCAGAGCTAAGGGCACCTGCATCAGCCCCTGCCGTGGGGCTTTTGAAGATGACACAGCTGCTCCTGAGGCCTCCGGTGCTGAGTCCAGATCCTGGCTCTGCCCTCAGGCACCGTGTGCCGTGGGGCAAGCATCTCGGCCTCTCTGGGCCTCAGTCTCCTCATCTACGAAAGCCAATCAATCAGTAACAGTACTGGCCTCGTAACATTGCTGTTGTCAGGATTAAGTGGAGACACAGAGGCCCGGGAAACCAGACCTGGTCCAGAGCTCACACTTGGTTCCTCACCGCTTGTAGCACTAAACTGCAGAATCCCCTGAGTGTCCCAGCTCACCAACCCCTTTGTCCCCCAGGGCTGGGCCTCTCTGCCCAGTCCCCACTCCAGTTCATCTCCCCTCTCAGTTCTGCTCCCCTGGCAGCAGAAGGATGGTTTTAATCATGCGACCCCTCTGTGCAAACCCACAGTGGCTCTGCCACCCAAAGATCAGGGCAACTGTGGCCTTCCAGCTCTTCCCTCATCATCCACTTGGAGGAGCAACGTCCAGGCCTCTGCAGCCCCATGGCGCTGCCCTGCCTCTTGCATGTGCTGGGCAAGGGAATCAGCAGGGCTCCCCAGGGCTACCCTGTGCTCTCCAGGGCAGTGGACCTTGACAGGCCCCGCTACAAGGACACCGGGCTCAGACAAGAAGGAAGATCTGTCTTCCACAGGTCTGGAGGGTGTCACGGGAGGGCAGGGTTTGAGATGAACTAGGGTGGGAGCCAGGTCGCAGCCAGGGTTGGGGCACAGTAAGAGAGGCTGAGTGTAGGTGACAGGGTGAGTTGAGGAGATCAGGTGGAACCGCCAAGCGGCACAGCAGATGGGTCAGGCCTGACTGGAGCAGCGTGGAAGTGGGTGGAATCGAGGCAGGTTGAGGTGAGGTGAGTTCCTGAGGAGTTGACTCTGGGTGAAGGAATCTGAGGGGAGGTGAGGGGCAGGCAGAGCTCCACCAGGGTGAGGTGCTTTCTTCTCGAAGCCGGCTGTGAGCGGTGGCGGCTGAGGTCACAGAGCCAAGCCCTGTGCAATAGAGGAAGCAGAGCCAGGAGTGCACAGAAGGGAGGTGATGGACAGGAAGAGGACAGACAGACAGACAGACAGACAGGAAAGGAGGAAGGGAGGGGGGATGGAGGGGCAAATGTAGCTGAGTTAAACTTCAGTCCTGACTGCATCTTATTGGGTTCAGTTGAGGAGTTATTCAAGTCAAGGTGAGTTTCATATGGAATCAAATTGATTGAAACCAATATTTCTGGGACAGGGGGCGTGCAACCCTGTAGTATGAGGAGCCAAGCCCTGGATTCAACTCTAGGATCACAAAAATAGAAAAAGCCAGTATCTCTCCATGTTTTTATTGCCCCCTCCAGAGGATTTTTAAACTTTTTTTTCCTAATTGCCTCCTCTGAAACAGTAGAGCCACAGAGAGACAGTTTACCAGCTAGCATTTTCTGTGAATGCCTTTGCTTTATATAGAAAGAGATCAAGAATGTCAGTTTCCACTCCCCTTGAGGTGACATCACACACACACACACACGCACATGCACACGCACACGCATGCACGCACCACGATTGCCCTTGAGGTGCTAAGTAAGGCTTGCCTAAGTGAGGACTTGGGCTTCTGGACAGGAACTTATTCCAGCTTCCTGGAGGAAGGGGCCTCTGATCAGGACTGTGGCAAGGTGAGACACACCTTGGTTCCAGTTTCCTGCCCTTCTCCCAGCCCCTTCTTGTCCCCTATGATGCAGAGATGTAAAAGCAGTACCAGCAAGCACCCAGCCCCCAGGCAGCTGTCAGTGTGTGATTGGGCTGAGTTTAGCCAATGGAGGCCTACGGAGTCAGAGGAGCCAGGAGAGGGAGCTACAGGAGATAAAGTCAACCAGGCTCCATCATGTTGACCTTTGGGGGACTTGGAGAAGATTTAATGCCATCACGAGAGTGACAGGGAGTTATGGAGGGTTCTGAGCAGGGGCGGGACATGCCAGAAATAAAAGGCCAGGAGGACGCACCTGATTGGCCAAGCTGAGTCACATGGCTATGCTCTAGCTGCAAGGGAGGCAGGACTGAGGCTCACATTCTCAGCCATTTTTCTGAGAGGCAGAATATCTGCCTCACATAGCAGAGAACCCTGCACACACAGGAAGACATTTCAAAGGCTGGACAGCTGGCAAAATATCCGCAAGTGCCATAGTAGCAACCAAATATCAGGCTGAATGCTGCAGGGCTGGCTGCATGAAGGGAGAAACACCTAGGTCTATCCAGGGCCTGGTGTAGCTAGTACTGCCCAGAGACGCTCATGCCAGCCCCACACATGCCGAGCCATTCTCAGAAACCCAGGTACCCAGTCCCACACCACGAGCCGCTGCTTTGCCTTACACATGCTGCCTGCTTCCTTCAGCCACTGCAGGCTACTCTGGGGCTCTCAGGGACACCCTAACCCAATATATGCAACCAAAATCCCTCTTCTGTAGAACAGGCCCACGTCTAAGCAGCCCAGATGTTCTCCAGCCAGCTGGCTAGCGAGTCTACCATTCTGAGCCCATTTCTTCCTGCACACTGGGTCTGTGCTACCTGCCCCATGGTGAGCCCAAGGCCCCCTCTCCACCACCTTGGCCCCATGCACAGTCCCTTAGCACTCAAGGGCCATTTCACCTACTGCAAGTGCCAGCCTTCCAGGAAACATTAGTGTGACCTGCCCTGGTCACCCAGCCATGCAGCGCCCCTCCCAAGAGGACCCAGGACAGGGCCCGCCTGTCCCCTGATGATCCATTAGACCCCCAACCCTGACCAGGTCCCCAGCCCTGGCCTCATGCCTGGTGACCTCAGTCTTCACCAGGAAGGTGATAGGGATGGGGAAGCAGTGGTGACAGTTCCGTAGGACAATGGGGTCCCCCTCTACCCACCCGCTCCCCAAAGACAGCTTTAGCAATCAGAGGAGACGGCGGTTTTACTAAGAAAAGGAGGAAGAAAACAAAGGCAGAGGCGAGGTGCACATGGCAGGGGTGAATCAACACTAAGTGGGCGACAGAAGCCACTCGGGGGGTGCTGAGGAACCACTAGCTGGGTGGGGTCAAGAGCTGCAAGGAGCTGCTAGGGAGCACCTGGAAGGACCTCAGCTGGAAGGAGGGGGTGGCTGTCGCAAGCACCTCATGCCAGCTCAGATCTCCTCTGCTCCACACAGCAGCTGTGCAAGGCATCCACATCCACAGGTGACGAGACAGGTGCTGAGGTCCAGAAAGGCAAAGTGACTCATGCTGGGTCATACAGCATCTAAGCAGTAGAGCTGGCATTTGAACCAATGTTTATGGTTCAGAGAAAAGGTTAAAGACACAGACTCTATGGTCTGATCTGACTTCTAACCCAGATACCTCAACTTGGAACCATGAGCCCTTAGGTATGTGTCCCCTGGACCTTGGTTTCTCTGTGTATGACAGGCAGAGCAGTACCCAAATCTCACAGATCCCTGCATGGAATTTGTAGGCAGCCCAGAGACTGTCTCACCCCAGAGAGGGCTATCATGGGTCTAGGAGTACAGGCCCGTTTATTTGCTCCTTTGCTAGGACGCTCGTTCCCTTAGAAAACAGATTGCGCAGCTGTGAGGCTTCACTTTAATTTGAACTAAGTAAATCCTGGCTTTCCCAGGGCATCATCCCAGCCTGGCCTTGGGAGCTCCTCTGTCCTCTAAGACAAAATAAAGCCATGACCTTGTGGAGAATATTCCGTCACTTGGAAAACATGTGCTGAGGTCCTACTATGTGCCTACCTGTGGTCCAGGCACCGGGACACAAAAGTAAACAAAATTCTCAAGGTCCCTCCTGTCCCATAAGAAATGCGACTACGGGATAATCGTTCGCTTGAGGAATCTCAATCCAAGACACATCCAAATAGCAGCGAACAGCCAGAATAGGTTTCCCTGAGTCATCTTTGAATGACTTCATTTTATGAGTCCATATCTCGCCCCCCGCCCCCGCCAGGCTCCCACCGTATTCAGGATCCACAGGAAATGCTCTCACCTTGCCACCCAGCGTGCACTGCGGCCTGGGTCCTGTGCACCTGTCCTGCCTCACAGCTGTCCCTCCACCCATGTGTCCTCCCCCTCCTCCAAAGAACTGCAGGCTGCCCGGACCCCAGCTCTCAGAGCCACCGCGCCGGGTGGCACGCACGTCACGGCCCTTTCTCGCCCCTTCAGGACAGTCTCCCTTTACCCTCCTGGCCTCCTTCCTTCCGTCCCTGCAGAACTCCACACAAAATGGAAAGAAAAACAGCTAGGAAAGAATATGAATCACTTGTTTACAGGCGCTAATTAATTACTAAGCTCAAAAACTTGATTTCCAGTCTTCCCTTTTTCCCCTCTCTGCCCTTTGAGAATGTTTGGAATCCACATTGTTTCCCAACGCAAAAGTATGTCAGATTTATTTTTAGCAGACGCACATGATGGCTCAGACTGTTATTCGTCCCCCTCCCGCGTCAGTGGGGAGCCAGCGGCGAAGTGTGCAGGCTGCTCTGTGCTGCTCAGATGCGGCTCCTTGGAACCCGTCCATCCGGGCCCTGTTGGGTCAGTGTGACCAGAGCTGCCTGCGCTGCAGAGGGGAGCGCGAGCACCCAGGCCGCAGTTCTTCCTCCAGACCAGGGGTGGCGCTGTGGAACGCAAAGGCCAAGCGTGAAGCCAAGTGGGCAGAATGGGTATTTCGCATCTTGACCCAATACAGTTTCCACCAGGATGGGGAAGGCGTTGTGCTCTATCCTGTTGGAGCCACGAAGCCCTCTGTGCTCACCTCTGCCCCTGCATCTCCCCGCCACGGCTCGCCAGGAGCCAGGCTGAGGGGTAGGGACGCTGCTGACGTGGGAATTATTGTCTTCCTTCCAACACAGCTGCTCCCAAGCCCTTAAACTTTGGGGAATCCATTTCTAGCCAGATGGGGCCCGGCAGCCAGAGGAATCAGCCTCTGGCCTCCTCAGGACATCAGTGTCCAGCAGACACTGCCCAGCCATGAGGAAGTCAGTCAGGCTGTGGAGCCAGAGGCTGTCAGGCCAAAGGGCAGGGACTACGGTGGCCCATCTCTGTCTCCAGTGCTCAGCCTGCCGAGTGCTTGGTAAACGCTTCTTCAGTGACTGTACCCCGAGTTCTAGGCTGGCTGTGCAGCACCAGTGAAGTCACTTGCTTCTTCTGAACCTTACTGTCCCACCTCTCAAATGACTAGCTGAACCAAGTAGGGACATTAAAATAAAACAGTGGCAAGCAGCTGTGATTGTGTCCCCTCTGTGGGGGTGGCTGTCCTCAGCAGGACAGAGAGCCCAACGTTCCTGCATTTTCCCATTCCTCAAGAGGAGTCAGAAACTTGGATATTTATTTTCAACATCCTGATTTCCGGTCATGCTCTCTGCACACCAAACCCGAGCTATCTCAAGGCCAGCTTGGTCCAGGGGCCACCAGTGGGAGCCCTTGGTGACTGTGTTTGTGGCTCACCAGGCTGTGGAGGCCTGTGACAGGGTCGTGGGATGGTGCACGCAGCACCGGCCTCGCCCCGTGTGGGAATAGCTATTATCCCAGCTTAGGGAGGGCTGTGCAGGACTCCTCTGAGCAGAGCAGGGCTTGTGGGCCTGGCCAGCAGAACTTTGCTTTCCACTTAATTAAGGAAGCTGATAAGAATCTAGGCGGAGTGTGGAGATAGGTGGAGAATGAGTTAGCAAACTGTGGCTGGCTGATTGTATCTATTGTCAAAAGCCTAGATATAATATCAGATTAGTACACTTTGTGTGCCTATTATAACACCGTGTCATTATGGGCCCTGTCGTCACTGGGGCCGAGCGGGCCCCCTTCAATCCCTGAGTCTGCAGGCCCGGGCACAGCACCTCAGCCTCACGCCCGCTCACCCAGGCCGGGCCCCACACCTTGACAGGCCGGCAACACATACATCCGCAGAGGGCCGGGCCCTGCGCAGCCGCTAAGGGACAGCAGCAAGGCCCGAACAGGTGGGGCCCTGTCCTCCTGAGCTCATGGTCCATGGGGAAGGAAGGTTGACAATAAACTCAGAAACAAACAAAACAAGTTGAGGTTGGGGGAAGTGAGGAGTGAGTGGGGTGGAGGGATGGGTGAGGCTGGCAGCCAAGCTGCGCAGTGAAGACGCCAGGGAGGCCACATCCACCTGTGCCCAAAGGAGCGTGGAGGCAGTTCGGGACTCCATCCCTGAGCAGCAGCCAGGACAAGGCATTTGTGACGTTCACAGAGGGCAATGGTGACTGGCTGCCACTCCTTCTGTCTCCTTGGACACAGATTCAACAGATTTCTATGGAAGGCCCAGTGCAGGATGTCCAGGGAGTGCCACAAACAAAACAGACCATAGTCCCCACACTATGGAAGATGACATTTCAAGGAGGAAGAGGGACATTAAATAAATTTAAAGGCAGTGCGAGGCTGGGTGTGGTGGTGCATATCCTTAGTCCCAGCAGTGAGGAGGCTGAGACAGGAGGATTGCCTCAAGTTTCAGGCCAGCCTGGGCTACATAGTGAAGTTCAAGGATGGCCAGGACTATGTAGTAAGACCCAAAATAAAATAACCTGATGGCTAGAGGATGCTGGAAGAAGACATCAGACACTTTCCATTTAGAGGTGATGCTGAGAGGAGATTCAATAATGGCAGATTGAATTCTTCCACATGGATGTGTGGAAGGGCTCACCCAAGGAGCAGGCAGGGCAAGTTCAAAGGCCCTGGGGTTCCATCATGGTGGCTGTTGGGCGTATCACAAAGCCCAGGGTGGCTGGAGTGAAGCCAAGAAGAGAGACAGAAGATACAGGGGCCCAGAGGGGCCACCCGACCTAAACAGGAGGGGCTCTGTGACCTTGGAAAGGCTTTGAGTTTCCTGTAAGGCAGGAGCCAGGGAGGGTTCTAGAAAGAAGAAGGACAGAATCTGCCCCGAACAGGCCTCATGGCTGCTTAAGGACAGTGGGGGGTGGGGAGAAGGCAGAAGCCAGGAGACCAGCAGCAAGGCTCCCACAGTGGTCCAGGTGAGAGAGAGGCTGGTGACCAGGAGGGTACCCAGGCAGGGACTTGGAGGAGAGCCTAGCTGCAGGAGGATTTGCCCTACAGGGAGCGTAGGACACTCACTGGGTGTAGGGTGGCAGATGCGTCACAGCACAACCTGAGGTTGGCCGAGCACCTGTGAGAATGTGGATGCCACTTCCAGAGAGCCAGGGGCTCGGGGGGACCTGCGCCAGGGGTTGCCCTCTGGAAGTCCCTGCCGACCCTAGCTGGCCTCTCCTGGTCAGGGCCAAACAGGGAGCATGAGGATTCGGCCCCACCCAGGCCTCGGGGCAGGAAAGGGGCGCCCAGGGCCTGGCCACAGGATGACACAACACTTAATAATTTCTCCGCTGTGTTTTGCAATGGATTCCTTTTATCGACGGGCGAAGGGAGAAGGATTTTGCAATTGCTACAACGGGTGCTCGTAGCTAATGCCACACCACTTCCTACTCGTGCAGACCAAGTCCCAAACAGGCCTCCCAGGTGGCACGCAGGCCTCCGAATCTCAGCGGCTCCTCTTTGCCAGTTAGCTTGGTGGATTAAAGCGCCTGCTTAGGCAGAGTTCAGCAGCTGGGGTTCGATCCCCAGCATGCCATACCAGTCCCGACCCCAGGGCACAGCAAGACGGAGACTGAGATTGGGTGTGGTGATGCAAGCCTGTAATCCCAACTCTTGGGAGGCGGAAAAGAGGCAGATCACTACTAGTCCGATCTGTGTAGTGACACCCTGTAGATCCCATACTCAATAAATTTTTAAAAAACACACACAATGGGTAAACTGAGGCTTAAAAAGAAGAACAGGACTGCTCAGGCCTGTCACAAGTTAGAAAACATGTGCACCAGGCCTGTGATGCCGAGCCCTACCCCTGCTGGCAGGAGAGCCCTGGGCTCCAAGGTGGCATCCTGCACCCGGAGAGCACACAGAATGCATTGGCTGTGACCCTGAGCAGAAGGCCGCTCTTGGCACTTGGGGCCATAGGCAGCGCCCCAGCTGTCCCAGCTTCCCCTGCTCCCACCACCCAGCCGTGTAAGGCACACACAGGACAGGGGCTTTAGAATCACGCCTCCACTGCCTGCTGTGACCTCAGGTAGGTGGCTCCACCGCACCCCTGGGGACCATTCCCACTCCCACAGTGACCCAGCAAACAGGCCCCCTGAGGCCAGTCCTGAGAGAGGCACTTCATCACCCCGCTTGACAGATGGGGAGAAGAAAGCACAGGCCAGAAGGGAACGCCTGTTGGACTTTCAGGCCCGAGACCCGGACACAGGGGCCTTCCTCGCAAGGCCCATTGCCATCTCCACATCTCAGCCTCTCTGTCTCTCTCATGTTTCTCGGTCTCTGGCCTTCGGGGCCCTGTCTCCCCATTTCCCTGTGTCTGTCAGTGTGTGAACCTACCCCAGTCTCCATCTCCAGGTGTGTCTCTGGCCTCCTCTCCCCAGCCCCAAACCCCGCTCACCTGCCTCTCCATTCCCGGGTGGAAGTGGAGGTGTCTGGCTGCCCAATTTGCTTAAACCCTGCCCTGCCCCACCTCCCACTAATACCCATCACTTGTGAGTGAGTTCCCAGAAAAGGAGGACAGGAGGGGCATCCACGGCCCCAGGATCCACCAAGTGCCCCCCTACTCCTGGGCACCCCTCAGTGAGCGAGGGTGGACTCTGCCCGTGGCTTCTCAGAACATAAGCCACTTGCTCCTTGCCACCCGCACATGACCCTTTGTCCCCAGGAAACAGTTGGCAGAAGCCTCACTCAAATATGCATGTGGCCTGTGAGACTGGGTCCACTGCTTCATTCCCTAGGGGACATGCAAGAGCCCTTTCCTGCCTCGGCCTGGACTATATGAGGAAGATAGGACCAGGATCTTGGCAGCCATCATGGGGCTTTGAGGAGCTGAGCTGGGACCACAACACAGGAATAAACAGGGGCCTTGGTGATACCTAACCAGGTACCTGGCCCAACCTCCAACTGGCCAATTTATTGGAGCCCGTTGTGCCCAGCCCTGTGACTCCCACTGGCAACACAGCAGGACCCATGTGATCCTGCCTCATGTTCTAGGCTGAAGGGCAGATGTCAGCCTAGTGACCATCCGAGCCAGGGTAAAAACACAGTGACAAGCCGGGCGTGGTGGCGCATGCCTATAATCCCAGCACTTGGGAGGCTGAGGCAGGAGGATTAGAGCAAGTTCGAGACCAGCCTGGACTACAAAAGTGAGCTCAAGGCCAGCCTGAACTGCATAGCAAGACCCTGTCTCAAAAAAACAAAACAACAACAAAAAAAAACAAAAACACAGTGACAGCAAGGGCTATGGGAGAGACCCATGCTACACGGGACTCCCAGGACAGGCTTGGGAAGAGGAGAGAGGAAAGCAAGCTGGGCCCAGCCCCATGCTGCAGGATGAGACCCAGCTCCAGAGGCCCTGCAGGACCTCGGGAGATACCACCGTGCAGACTGAGCCGCCTGAGCCCCAGGGCTGAGCTTCTGCTTCTCACATCATCAGTACCCACTGTGCCCACCTGTGCAGGAGGGCAGGGCGGCCTTCCAGGGACACATTTCTGTCCTTCCCAGAAGGGCTCCAGCTGAAAGCTCAGGAGAGCCCGTGGGGCAGTTGGGAGATGGCACAGGGTCTAAGAAAGGGTACTGGGAAAGGCAATAATTAAATTCAGAGCTTCCTCTGACCAGAGACCGGGGCATCTGAGACCAAACAGGCAGGAAAGCATTCCAGTAGGGGAAGCAACAAGTGCAAAGGTCCGGGGATGGGGTGGAGGAGGCAGGAGAGGAGAAGGGAGAAAGGGGAGGAGAGGAAGAAGGGAGAGGAGAGAAGGGAGAGGAGGAGTAGACAGGAGAGGAGAGGAGAGGAGAGGAGAGGAGAGGAGAGGAGAGGAGAGG
>PVJA010049788.1:0-13579 GCA_004027025.1 Myocastor coypus
TTACCTTTGAATTCTTTATGTCAGACTGAGTTACTGTTCAGAGTAGTATTTAAAACAGCTATTTAAAAACAAGACTAAAACTACTGTCATATGTGATTGGTAGTGGTGCTTCCTGTCAGCTCATTAGAAGGATTAAAGTTCGGAGGGTACAACATGAGCACAAATTTGTATGTGATCATAATAATTAAAAACAAATCAGGGGCTGGGGAGATAGCTCCAAGGCACAAGCGCCTGCTGGGCAAGTGCAAGGTTGTGAGTTTGAACCCCGGTCCTAAAAAAAAAAAAAAAAAAAAAAAAAAAAAAAAAAAAAAAAAAAAAAAAAAAAAAAAAAAAAAAAAAAAAAAAAAAAAAAAATCAGATAGAAAAAAAAAAACAAAATGAGTTCAACAGTGAGTATGGACAACATAATAGGCTGTCTAAAAATAAAGCAAAGCTAAGACCTATATCTACACAGGTGGATCTCCCATTCAAGTACTAATCAGGCCCGACCCTGCTTAGCTTCCGAGATCAGACGAGATCAGGTATGTTCAGGGTGGTATGGCTGTAGACAACACAGGTGGATCTTAGAACAATGTTGATTGAAGATAGACAGGGCAAGGGGTCTCTAACTTTAACTTTATTTTTCTTTTTTTGGTGTGTCTTTTTGAGACAGGGTCTCGCTATGCAGTTGAGGCTGGCCTTAAGTTCACTTTTGTAGCCCAGGCTGGTCTCAAACTCGCACCCCTCCTGCCTCAGCCTCCTGAGTGCTGGGATTATAGGCATGAGTCACCATGCCCTAGGCTACCTTTTATACAGCACAACAACAAGCAAAAAATAGCTTTACCAGGGACTGGGGAGATAGCTCCGTGGCACAAGTGCCTGCCTGGCAAGTACAATGTCATGAGTTTGAATCCCAGTCCCATTAAAAAAAAAAAAGAAAAGAAAATAGCTTTACTGATACACTGATTAGATATATATTTAAGAAAGTAAAACTTACAAACTAAAGGGAATTATAAACAGTCATTCAAAGTAGTGGCTATTTTGGGGTTAAGAGAAATGGACAGAAAAGAAAGGCACAAAAACTGGCTATATTAGTTCTTTTTGGATGACAGACTGCAGGTATTCACTGTTTTTTTTTGTTTTTTTTTTTTTTTTGTCTTTTTGAGACAGGGTCTCGCTATGCAGTTGAGGCTGGTCCTGCACTCACTTTTGTAGCCCAGGCTGGTCTCGAACTCGCACCAATCCTCCTGCCTCAGCCTCCCAAGTGCTGGGATTACAGGCGTGAGCCACCACGCCCGGCTAGTATTCACTGTTTTGATTTCTAACTTTTTTTTTTTTCAATGAGGCCTTGAACACAGGGCCTGGCATATGAGAGGCAAGTAACTTATCACAATTCACCCTCCTCTTAGTTCTACTGTTAATTTTTTTTTTTTTTGGTTGGTTGAGAGGATCTCTGGCTGGCCTCATACTCACTTAAACTCATGATCCTCCTGCCTCAGGCTCAAGTGCTGGAATTATAAGCTCATGCCTCCTGGCCTGGATTCTACATTTATTTTTTTTCAGGACCGGGATTCAAACTCACAACCTTGCACTTACCAGGCAGGCATCTGTGCCACAGAGCTATCTCCCCAGCTTTTTTCTTTTGTACCAGGGATAGAATTGAAAACCTAGTGCTTTGGGGGCCTGGCAGGATGGCTCAGTGGTCTAAAGGGCCTGCTTAGGAAAGCTTGGCGGTTGCAGGGACCGCGGTTTGATCCCCAGCACCACATGCTGCACCAGCTCTGTCCTCAGGGTAGGCTGAGCCAGCCATAAAAAAAATAAATAGGGGGCCTGGCGGGATGGCTCAGTGGTCTAGAGCGCCTGCTTGGGGAGGCTTGGGCTGCTTCAGGGACCACGGTTCGATCCCCGGCACCACATGCTGCGCCAGCCCTGCCCTTGGGGTGGGCTGAGCTGGCCATAAAAAAAAATGAGTGAATAAACAAAGGCTCTGAAACAAGAAAATAAATAATAAAAAAAATTAAAAATAAATAAATAAATAAATAAACAAACAAAGTTCTGAAACAAGAAAAAAATATATAAATTCTTAAAAATAAACAACAACAAAAAAAGAAAACCTAGTGCTTGCCAGGCAGGCCCTTATGCTGATGAGCTATATCCCCCAGCCCTGTACTATTTTAATGATATAACATATACAATCTTTTGGTTGTTCTTTTGAGACAGCATCTCACTGCATTATTCAGGATGGCCTTGATCTCACTATGTAGCCCAGGCTGGCCTCAAACTTGCAGTAATCCTCCTGCCTCAGCCTTCAAAGTGCTGGGATTACAGGCCTGCACCACCACACCTGGCTACAATATATGTATTTTTTGTATGTATCAAATATTGCATTCAACGATAAAAGGTCGCATCCTTATAGACACATACACAGGCTATTTACTGACATACAGTAAAGTACATGAACACATCCAGTCTTATGGGCTCACACAGGTCTACCCATAACATGGAACAGTCACTCTTCAAGACACACGGAGAAACCTTCACATATTAACAATTACGAACTAACCCACACATCTACTTACACACCTTTCTATCAGGCCCTGGCCCAGAGGAGGAGCCGCTATGGGGAGCTAAACACAGGGTGTTTACAGGTCACTGGACAGGTTTCCCAAAGCGCACCCTTAATCCCAGGCTCCCCAGGCACCCACCTGATTCCCGAGAGACCACTCTCCGTGGGACCAGTTTCTTTACCAAGGCAGAAAAGCAGTATTAGACGTCAAAGAGGGGTTTGCCACTAAGTCCACCTTTATTTAGGGGCAGAGCTCCAGCTGGGCCCAATGAGTGCCATATCTGCATTTTGAGAGTCCCATGCCCTATCTGGGCCCAGTGAGCTTCATGACTCCCAACCTCGTCCCACGTAACTTGCCACCTAAGTATCCAGCTCTGTACTCACTGGGGGTGGCGGGAGTACGAAGTTGTCTGGAAAAACGCCTCTTTTGCCCCGACATTCTCCTTCCCACCAGCCTTTATCCTCTGTGTTCTGGGAGAGAAACACGCTGGTATGGACCTGAGCTAGGCACCCCAAGCTCCTTTCCTGGTCCTACCCTCTCCTTCCCAGAGCCTTCTCCCATCCATTCCTCATACCTTTCTCAGCACTTTCACCTCGTCCCCCCTCTTCAGTGGCAACTCATCAGGGGCCTCTGGCTGGTAGTCAAACAGGGCTCTGTAGGTCTCTGGGTAGAAGCCTGGGAGAAGATCAGATTACTAGAGCCAGCCTTCCTCCTCCCTCAGGGCTGGCTCCCTTCGTCCTTCGGCCTGACTTGGACATGGGGAGACCTATTTGGGTGGATGCTCACCTGTCTGCAGGTAGTCTGGAAGCCTCTCAGAGGTCAAGCTGCCCAGCTAGTGGGGGACAAAAAGATGAGCCTTCCACCAGCCCAGGAAAAACTCACCACCTCTGTGCCCACTCAGACCCAGTTTACCTTAGGAGGCTGCTGAGGCCCAGGGTTGATGGAAGGCAGGTCTGTGTTACCAGGACCTGTTTGGGAAAAGTGAGGTTAGTGGGGCCCTAATTCAAACATCATGGGAGGGCATCAAGGGTTCACATGGTCAGGATGTGTGAGTCATAGGCTCATGCCACTGGGAGAATCATTGGAGTGTACAGTGTGGTCCCAGGGGGTCTCACTTGGGGGCCCACTGTCCAGCAACTCCACAAAGTTGGATGGGAAGGCTCCCAGCTGCCCGTTCTTCTTTCCCAGCCACCAGCCGTCCTCAATCTAGGAAGAGAGGCACGCAGGGATATCTGGTTCCACCCTAAGGGTTTCTAGAAATCCTATGCTCTCAGTTCTGTTAAGAACCCATCTTCTTGTCCCTCACTTTCCCATCTCCACATCTGACCTTCTTCTCATCTTTGCCTCCTTTGCTTTACCCAACCTTTTCCCAAGGCCTCTCATGGCATCATCCTCTCACCTTCTTTAAAAAAAATTTATTTTATTTTACTTTTTTTTTTTTTTGTTTCAGAACTTTTGTTCATTTTTATGGCCAGCTCAGCCTGCCCTGAGGGCAGGGCTGGCGTAGCATGTGGTGCAGGGGATCGAACTGCGGTCCCTGAAGCCATCCTGTCCCCCCCGCCCCCCCTCCTTTATCACTTCCACAATCTCCCCAGCTTGCAGCTTCAGCTCGTCCACCTGCTCCGGGCTGTAGTTGAAGTTCACTTTGCACCATCTTTGCGGGCCCTGAGATTTGGAGGGGTGCCCTGGGTTGGACAAGAGTTAAGATTCAACCAGGGAGCCCGGGTCCGCTGGGCTGCAGGAGGGGCTAGGCACAAACACGCCCCGTTGCAACCAAGCCCTGCCCTCAGGTGGAGCATTGTCCTCTGAGCCAATCACAGGCCGCAAACCGGCTCCATGGTCCCCCCCACAACCTCAGATGGTCTCCGAGCCTAGCGGCCTGCGCGCACTCCCCTAGCTTGCCGGCCAGTGGCCGAGTCGCTCACGTAGGCGGCGGGTGTAACGCGGTCTCAGAGCCTCCCCAGCAACTCGTAGGGCTTCTGGAATCTCCTGGGAATTAACGACTGGCTAGGCCTTCTCAGCTCCAAAGTTGAGCGCCCCCAGCCTGCTGCCTGCAGGACCTCACCTGCACCAGGCGCTTGGGGAAAAGGCCAGAGCGGCCCCCAAGCTCTCCGCGCAGCCAGCCTCTCGCGGGCCCCCGGAGCACCTTCCGGACCACGTCCCCGGGCGCCAGGCTCAGCTCGTCCGGTTTCTGGGCGCGGTATCTGGCCACGACTAGGACCTCTGCGGGCGGAGGACCGGGCGGGGCCGCGGCTCAGAACGGGGCAGTCAGAGCGGGCCGACTGACCCAAGCGAAAGCGCTCCCGGCCGCCTCCCGGGCCCAGGGCAGAGGTCGGCGGCGATGTGATGCAGGTGTTTACTGTTCCACACAGTACAAAGAAGCCACCCCAGACCCTCTGCACATACCCATGACTTCCGGGACCTTCCAGAGCCGGGCCCGTACCGCTGGCAACTGAGTACAGTCTAGGACTGGGAGGGTGCGACAGTCCACGAAGCGGAGGCGGAGACGCCAGCCAGAGGTCGGGCTCCAGGTGCTGGGAGTGGGCGTGGGCGAGGGGGCAGCCCAGCTCAGCAGTTTTGGCCCTATCCTGGCTGTGAAGACCCCAGGACATCCGGCTTGTGGAGTGTGAGCTTCCTCATAGGCTCTTTCTAGGCTCACAACCTATCCCTTCCGCTTAGCTAGGCTCCAAAGCTTTTAGCTTCAGGGCAAGAGGTGGGGAAAAACTTGCTGGGGTGGGGCCCTCAGCGGGCTGCAAACGCTCAAACCAAGGCCTTGATCTTAAAAGCTGGCAGCTCCTGTTCCTGAAAGGGTACTGCTTGCATACTTCAAGCCTCTACCTCCTTGAAAAGGCCCACTACAAACCTACCCTGTGTGCTTTTGTCCAGCTGATCTTACTGCACTGTGAAAGTAAAGTCTCTTAGCCAGGAGCAGGCTGGAGGGGATGAACAGCAGCTGACCCAGCCCCTAAGCATTTTCTTTCAGGGTTCCTGAAACTGCTGTGGGCGTTCACCTACTACTCTCTCAAGGTGCACACAAAGGGTTAACAATGAACACAGCCCACATACACCCATCACTTCGTTTATTGTTTTTATTTGCAGGAGGAGTTGAAACAAATTTTGTGTTTTTCTTTTTCCCCTAACATGAATCATTCAAGTAAAACCAACTTAACTATAGAAAATGTATAAAGGGGAAAGCACAACAACCCAAGAAGCAAAGGTTGGGGGAAGAGGAAGGTAGAGTCCACATAGAACATATGCAACAGATGCCATGTGGCTCTCCTGCTCAGGACAGCCTCCTCAAAAGGTGAGCACAAGGGCCCCACTGTAAGAGAATGCCCCCCCCCAAACACCTGAAAAGGTTTCAACTTAAAGCATAAGATTTAAAACATAAAGAATAACCAAAAAAACACATAACCCCAGAACCACCCAGCCATAACCACCTTCCTTAATCAATCATAGGCGTTTCATTCATTTTATAAAAAGATTAATAAAAAATATTGAAAAATTATTTTCTCATCTTATATTTGTAAAGATAATAGAATTCAGAAGTAGCTTAGAAAACCAACCAGAAACTGCCCTCCAGTTTCCACCCCTGTTGCTGAGGACCAGCAGGACTAGAAAGTTTGGGAAATTGGAGCTGCTGGTGGAAAATGGGAAGCCCAGCCCAGGAGAAATCAGAAAATACAGGAGAAGGTGCCTGGGAAGTGGTCAGGAGCAGCTCCATGCGACACATGGCTGTGCAGAAAAGGGGAACACAAGGTGGTTGGAAAGGCCTTAAACTCCTCCTTGACATACAAAACTGGATTTTTACAAAGATCCAAGCAGTTTGGTCCCAAACTGAGGCAAACACTTCAATGTTTATTCACATGCTTTGCTTTTTTTTCTCTTTTAAGAATCAAAGTTGCCCAAATGAAATCTTGCTATTACTACATATGCCCCCCCCCCCGCAAAAAAAAAGAAAGAAAGAAAGAAAAAAAGCCTTTTAAAATCAGGTAAGGAGAAGAGACTGAAAATTACTGAATTAGTCCTCTTAGCTCAAAATGAAATGAAAATTAAAAATGAAACTTGGTTGCTAATAGAAAACAAACCAAAATCAAGCACTGCTCTCCCTCCCCTCCCCTAGCCCCCACCCCGTACACCAACAACAAATGAGAAACACAGCTAGAGCCCAACATGTCATGTTATGCTGAGAGCTGGGCCTGACCCCAGGCTCTGTGGTGGCCTCCCCTGTCCAGTGGGACACAGCACCAGGGACACCTTCCGCTGTAGCAGGGTTCAGCATGGCTTGGGGGGGGGGGGGGTTCAGAATCTTCTTGAGGCTCCTCACCAGCCGTCTTCCTTTCCAGTGCCTCTCCCCCAGGGGCAAGGGTTCCCATCAATAGGCCCCTACTCAGTTGTGGGCTGTAAATTGTCCTTCTCTTCTCGGTTCTCTGTTCCACTCTCATCATCTTCAATCTCCCCTTCCTCCCCACTGAACTTGTCATGGGCCCACTTGGGGCTTGTACTGGATTTTCGGAACATGAAGCGGCCCCGACCCCGGGGGAAGGCTCCTCGTCCACGGCCTCGGCTCACCCACTTATCACTTCCTTCACCTTCTCGGTCATCATGCTGCAGAAAGGAAACAGCTGTCAGTGACACAGCTCTTTTCTGTGCCCACCCCATGGACATTTCCCCCAAGAACCTGTGCCTATCCCCATGCTTTTGTGCTTTTCTGTTCTTTTTCCCTGTCCCTTCCTCAAGAAATGTCACTGGCACAGATCTAGTTTTGTGTCAGGTTATCTTAGGAATTCTAGACAGTAGCTTGCACATTTTAAATGTTAACCTTCATTTACCACTGAAAACAATTATACCTCATTTACTCCTCAAATCTACATCATTATTACTTCCACTATGCAAATGAAAAACAGGGCCCAAAAGCCTAAAGTAACTCCGTATTTTGTATATAACATTTCTCAAAGGCATCATCTAGAAAGCCAACTGCACTAAAATGTGAAATGCTGTTTGAACTGTGTTTCTGGGCAGCTAAGAGAGGGAGCAACAGAGTACACAGCTGAGACAAGACTGGAGTTGTGGGTACCTAGCACAGGGGCAGGGGTGGGGTTAGAACACTGGAGTTCTTCTCACCCCACCCCTCTCTCCTGTATTTCCCCTCAGGGCAAGGGGTAGAGGCAAGGTGGTAGAGTAGGAAAAGAATCTGACACCTCAAAACAAGACCTGTTCTGACAATCTCATGAGATAAATCTAAGAATCCCATGAAAGAACAAGAATACATTCTGGAAACCAGAAGCTGTTGCTTCGTCTGTCCCTTGCGTCTAACCGATCCACTCACATAAACTAGGACCTTATTGCCCTGTAGCTCAGTTGAGGTGCCAGCTGGTTTTGTACACAACTACATGCACAGTACACTAAAAAACAACAGGTTGGCAATTCTCTTTTAGGGGACAATCAGGGGCAGGCTAGAGGGGCTTTATACGGCTTCAATTTTTCCTTCCACAGCAGTTCCACTTCAGTATCTATCCTGGGCCCAGTGAACTGCACTATCAAGTTCAAGGGTCCCCCAGAAGCCTTTGAGCAGCTCCCAGCAGCACCAGAAAAGTAAAGATGGCCATGTGTGGTCATTCACACAGAAATCTGAATTTCCAAGCTATGTAACTGACAATGCAAACCCACACCAGCCATTCAAAGGTGGATGGTCAGCAACATGTTTACAATGGTTACAATACTCAGCCACATCTGCTTGGACATGGGTCTGCTATGACATAAAGCAAGGCCAAGGGTCCTCACACACTGGCCCATAATTTGGCCTAGAAAAGATCCCAAACTGAGAAGCCCAGAAGAGCATGGGAATGACCTACAACTTAAGATTTCTGAAACCACAGGGGCATTTCATTTTGGCAACAGAGGGCTGAAGATAGCTCAGTGGCTTAAGTGTCTGCCTGGTGAGTGCAAGGTCCTGAGTTTGATCCCCAGTACCAAAAAAACAAAACAAACAAAACAAATCATTTTGGCAACAGATCCTTTTCCTCAAAAAGATCTGTGAACTGTCTTTTTCTATTAATCTTGCTGTGAATGATAGAAGCTGGAGGTGAATGAGAGTAAAGCAAATTAAAAAGACAAGAGTAACAACATGCCTCTTGAACCCATACGCATTTTAGAGGACAACCTCTATATGGGGTCAGTACTGACTTTCTTATCTCTCTTGAAGACAGCCATGTCTACTGCTATACTGTCCAACAAGTATAAAGCCCTAGTGCAATATGTTGGCACAAATATTTAATTACAGGCTTGGCTAGACCAATTAAGGCCTTCAAAACTGCTACTATACAAACCAAAAACCTTCTGGCTCTTTCTTGGTAGCCCCAGACACATACCAAGTAATACTTCTTGCTTTTGGGTGTATACTCTGGATCCCATTCCTCTTCCCGGTTTCTCTTTTGAAAATCATTGTTACTGTTGTTGTTATTGTTACCAGAATAGTTGCCTCTGCCCCAGCCTCTCCCTCTGGCTCGAAATTGCTGTGGTAATAAAAGAGGGTGGTGGTGAGATGAGACAAAGTCTATGTCAGGAAGAAACTCCTTGGTGGCGCACGCCTGTAATCCCAGCACTCGGGAGGCTGAGGCAGGAGGATCAGTGCGAGTTCGAGATCAGCCTGGGCTACAAAAGTGAGTGCAGGACCAGCCTCAACTGCATAGTGAGACCCTGTCTCAAAAAGACAAAAAAAAAAAAAAAAAAAAAAAAAAAAAAAAAAGAAACTTCTAACATTTGGTTGAAACATTTTTCTGGCACAGAATGGGTTCCTGTTGCCTAGTCACATGCAGTACAACTGGTTTCTACGCATTTCGTTTCTAGTGATACCAAGTCTATAGCACAGTCATGGCCTAAGAGCATCCCTATAAACAATGAATTCAAGGTGGGGACAGGGCATAGTGCTTCTAAGATAGGAGGCTTAAAGAGATTAAATAATTATGAACAGAAAAATAGAAGTGGAAAGCCTTAGGAGTGTGAGTGGGAGAATCAAGGCATCTACACTCTAGACTAGATTTTTTTTGTAAGACGTAGTAACAAAACTGATACTGTGGGGCCCGGCATGATGGCTCAGTGGTTTAAAGCACCTGCTTGGGAAAGCTTGGGCGGCTTCAGGGACCGTGGTTCAATCCGGCACCACATGCTGCGCCAGCCCTGCCCTCGGGGCAGGCTGTAACGGCCATAAAAAAAAAAAAAAATGAGTGAATAAACAAATAAAGGTTCTGAAACAAGAAAAAAAAAAAAAAAAAAAAAAAAAAAAAAAAAAAAAAAAAAAAAAAAAAAAAAAAAAAAAAAAAAAAAAAAAAAAAAAAAAAAAAAAAACTGATACTGTAACGAAACATGTACAAAATTGGTGGGAGCCACGGACTTAAGACAAAGAGGAAAGTCTTACAAAAGTTCCCCGAGCTCTGCCACTGCCTCTTTCACTTGGACCCACAAAGTCTTTGGTCCCCAGTCTGGATTTGTCAAAGCCCGTGGTGCTCTCTTCTCTTTCCTCTGTCTCTTCAGGATACTCCTCCACTTTGTAGGAGTGAGATGACTGAGAGGAGGAGGAGGAGGACCTGGACCGGTCTCGTGTTCTCCGATGCTTCCTATAAAAAGAACCAGAAAACCAATTAAACCTTTTCATCCATTCATGGATGAAAAGCACAATATAATTGGAGTGGGTCTATAACAAAGTAAATGAAGACAAGTAGCCTAAAAGAACCAGCTCACTCCAACTTATCCACCCTGTCCACCCAGAGCTTTCTATTCTTTTTTTTTAAATTTTATTTATTTTTTTCTTGTTTCAGAACCTTTGTTTGTTTATTCACTCGTTTTTGTGGCCGGCTCAGCCCGCCAAGAGGGCAGGGCTGGCGCAGCATGTGGTGCTGGGGATCGAACCATGGTCCCTAAAGCCGCCTAAGCTTTCCCAAGCAGGGGCTTTAGACCACTGAGCCATCCCGCTGGGCCCCAAGCTTTCCATTCTTGTCAGTTATGAAGATCATGATGAACATGAACCATAGAAGAAACAAGGCAAAACCATAGTGGCCCTCAGCAGCTCAGTATAAGACACAAGCCATGAAGAAGCCGGGTGTGGCAGGGCACACCTGTAATCCTAGCACTTGGGAGGCTGAGGCAGGAGGATCAGTGGGAGTTTGAGACCAGCCTGAGCTACAAAAGTGAGCTCAAGGCCAGCCTGAACTGCATAGCTGATCTGAGACACTGTCTCAAAAAGACAAAAAAAAAGGCCTGCCCACCAAGACACAGGGATGAGTAAGAAGGACAAGAAAAACAACCATGGTGGAGAATACCTATAATCCCAGCATTCAGGAGGGTGAGACAGGAACCTGACAAGAATGGGTAAAGACAGAGAAACAGAGGGAGAGTGGGAAACACTAATACTATACAAGAACCACAACATACCTATATTGTGCCAGAGGCTTTAGGTTACTAGTTTCATGTGCCTGACAAGCATAAGGTCCCAAGTTGATCCTCATATCAAAAAAGTCACCTGTCTCTTGGGGTAACTAAGGATAAAATATTATGTCTAAACATTTTACATGGACAAATACAAACAAGACAGAGTTGAACAGTCTAGATCCAAACCTACATGTACTACAAATCCTCGTAACTATCTCTCACTGAGTTCAGACAGGCTGCACTGTTTAGCCTAGACATAAGAGTACTCTTACCAGTTACTCCTCTTCCCTCTCCATCTAGAGAAAAGTATAGATCAGGCCAATTAGCTTAATAGGATGAGTCGCTGTCTCTACACAGAGATGGTGTCAGCCCTGCCAGGCAGTAGCACAGCAACTTGCCAAGTATCCCTATAATAGTATGAAGGCCAAGGTCCCAGAAATAGAGGATTTCAACAGAGAAGCCACTAAGTGTCAGAAATCCATCACTGTCCCTTTTTTCAGTTCTCCATTATGAAAAACACCTTGCCCACTCCAATTTATCTAGTATCTACTCATAAAAAGGCTGTCTTGGGGCTGGGGAGATAGCTCCGAGGCACAAGTGCCTGCTGGGCAAGTGCAAGGTCGTGAGTTCGAATCCTGGTCCCACAAAAAAAAAAAAAAAAGGCTGTCTTTGGGGCTAGGGAGAAAGCTCAGTAAAGTAAGTGCTTGCCTGGCAAGTTCAAGGTCCTGAGTTTAATCCCGGGCAACACACACAGAAAAAGGCTGTGTTCAACTTTTCTTTTTCTTTCTTTCTTTTTTTTTTTTTTTGTATTTTAGGGAAAAGTCTACAGGGTGTTCAGGGTCTCACAAGTAGATCAGACTTGTAGTGATCCGCCTGTTTACAGCCTCCTAAGAGGTGGGACTTTGCGCAGTCTAAATTAACTCTTAGCAGGCCTGGAGATCAAACCCCTGGCCCCTGCACCTAGGCACTTTAATTCACTGAGCTATTTAGCCAGCCAGGCTGTGTGTTCAATTTGATTCTAGTTCTAAAGAGGAGGGGGAGACACATGAGAGAGACAAATCTTTATCAGAGCATTCTTATAATATGGGATGTGATGTACCAAACCAACAATGCTCCTTTAAGAAGTTTTTAGGGCCAGTGAGATAGCTCAGCAGTCTAAAGCAACTGCTTAGGCAAACTTAGGCAATGGCAGAGACTGCGATTCACTCCCTGGCACCACACACTATGCCAGCCCCACCCCCAAGTGGGCTGGGCAGGCCATAACTTTTTTTTTTTTTTTGCCTTTTTGAGACAGGGTCTAGCTATGCAGTTGAGGCTGGCCTTGAGCTCACTTTTGTAGCCCAGGCTGGTCTTGAACTCACACTGATCCTCCTGCCTCAGCCTCCCAAATGCTGAGATTACAGGCGTGTGCCACCACATCCAGCTAAAAAGATGTTTTTATTTTTATTATTTTTTTCTTGTTTCAGAACTTTTTTTTTTAGAAATTTATTTATTTATTTTTCTTTCTTTCCTTATTACAGAACCTTTGTTTATTCATTCATTTTATGGCCGGCTCAGCCCGCCCCAAGGGCAGGGCTGGCACAGCATGTGGTGCTGGGAGATGGAACCGAGGTCCCTGAAGCCACCCAAGCTTTCCCAAGCAGGCACTTTAGACCACTGAGCCATCCCGCCAGGCCCCCGTTTCAGAACTTTTGTTTATTTTTATGGCCAGCTCAGCCTGCCCTGAGGGCAGGGCTGGCCCATAGAAAGTGGTGCTGGGGATTGAACTGCAGTCCCTGCAGCCACTGAAGCTTTCCTCAGCAGGCGCTTTAGACAACTGAGCCATCCTGCTGGGCCCCCAAAAAGATGTTTTTAACAATAAAACTCTGACAGGACATAATGGCACTCTGGGAATGCTGAAACAGAAGGATTCCAAGTTTGAGCTTCACTTGGATAACTTGGCAAGCTTATTTCTCAAGAAAAAATTTTTTTTTTCAGTACAAGTAATTAAGCTCAGGACCTTGTGCTTACAAGACAGGTGCTTGTTCTACTGAGCTATCTCCCCAGGCCCTTTCAAAAAACATTAAAAAGTGCTGGGGAGGGAGCTGAGGAGATAGCTCCAATGCACAAGAGCCTGCTTGGCAAGTGCAAGGTTGTGAGTTTGAACCCCAGTCCCACAAAAAAAAGTGAAAAGTGTTGCAGAAGGTGCTAGTTAGCTCAGTTGTTCAAGTGCCTGCTCGGGCAAACCCAGTCAGGCACAGGGGACCACAGTTCGATCTGTACCTCCACATGCCATCAGACCCACCCTGAAGGCAGGCTGAGCCAGCCAGCCCCCCCCCCTCCCCGCCAAGTGTTGGAGACATAGCTCAGTGTGAAAGCTCTTGGTCCTATTTCCAACTATAGTTGGGGGTGGAGGAGGAACTGCAAGCACCTCAAATTTTAATTTAGTGGTGCCTTTTATTAGCTGTGAAACTTGGGTAAGGCCTTCAGTTACATAAGGATTTTTTTTTTTTTTTTTTTTTGGTACCAGGGATTGAACTCAGGATCCTGTGCTTGCCAGTCAAGCACTTATTCTACTGAGTTATCTCCCTAGCCCAGAAAGTTTTTTTTTTTTTTTTTTTTTTTTT
>PVJA010049789.1:0-13575 GCA_004027025.1 Myocastor coypus
CTAGGGCCAAAATATTGGCTATCCTTATAGCCCTTCTTTTTCTCCAATTTTTGGTCTGTTAACTTACATTCTCAACCCTCCAGCAGAAAAGCTTTGTGATACTATTACTCTATAACATAGGTACTGGGCTTATCATCACTGGCTTTCTGAGTATCAAATATCTTTGACTTAGCTTGTAAATGATATTTTCTGACCATCAGTGATATTCTAATAACTTTGCATACAATGTGATATAAGCAGTTACACAATTTTGAGTTTGTCACTTTCTTTTCTTTTTCTTTTTTTTTTTTTTCCTTCTTGAGATAGGATCTTGCTGTGCAGTTCAGGCTGGCCTTGAGCTCACTGTATAACCCAGGATAACCTTGACTTAGCAGCAGGCCTCCTGAATTCTGGGATTATACAGGCTCCCAGTTTTTTTTTTCTTTTAAAGATAGAGTTTTGCCAGGCGTGGTGGCGCACGCCTGTAATCCCAGCACTCGGGAGGCTGAGGCAGGAGGATCGGTGCGAGTTCGAGACAAGCCTGGGCTACAAAAGTGAGTTCAAGGCTAGCCAAAACTGCATACTGAGACCCTGTCTCAAAAAAGACAATAAATAAATAAATAAATAAAAAATAAAATAAATAAAATAAAGATAGAGTTTCACTATGTAGTTTAGGGGGCCAGGGAGATAGCTCCTTGGCACAAGTGCCTGCCTGGCAAGTGCAAGGTTGTGAGTTCGAACTCCAGTCCCGCAAAAAAAAAAAAAAAACCAGAATAAATGCTATGCAGTCTGTAGTTTAGGCTGGTCCTGAACTCACTTTGTAGTTCAAGGTGGCTTTGATCCTCCTGTCCCTGCTTCCTCGGGTGCTAGGATTATAGGCATGTACCACCACACTTGACTGCCATATTTTTTTGGGGGTGATATGATTGTTAGAATTTTTATCTTCTCTGGTAGGTTGCAAATACTCCAAGGGTAGGATTCAAGTCTGGCCCATTTCATTCTCTCTCTACATCGTGTAGACTTGGTACCTTGTATATACTGAGCATGCAAACAATTGGAATGGTGGGCAAATCCATTGAGTGCTTCAATAAAATAATAGGGAGTGGAAAGCAGGTTGAGGGAGTGTCTTAGTTATTTTTCTGTCATTGTTGAGATAAAATACCGAACACCCAAAGTTAAAAGGGGAAGGTGTATTGGAGGTCACAGTTTCTAGAGGTCTCAGGCCAAAGCCGGCTGTATCCAGGGCAGGGTGGCTTGACACAGGAGTGTCACAGGAGAGAACTAGTTCATAGCAAGTAGAAGACAGCAAAAGCAAACAAGGAAAGGGGAAGACAAGCCTGTTTTTGTCCCTTACTTGTATTCAGGCTGCCACAGTTAGTGCAGTGCCAATCTAATCAATGGACTGATCACCCCCCTAAATCCTAGCACTGTACCATGAGACAGTTACACACTCTACATTCAGCCATCACTGAAAAAGATCCATCTTTGACTGCCTCAGGCTTTTTGGGGACATCCAGACACAAGCTATAACTCGGAGGTCATATAATGGGTACCAAATCACAAGGAGTACGTTCTGGTGTTCCACAGTGCTGGGGGATGACCATAGCTCTCAATGATCTATTTTATGAAGAAATTGAAGAGACAAATTTGAGGTCTCCAAACAAATGATAAGGAGACCCAGGCATAGTGTCACATGCCTACAATCCCAGCACGCAGGAAGCTGAGACAGGAGGATGATCTCATTTGGAGCCTAGCTAGGCTACAAAGTAAGTTCAAAGCCAGCTTGAAGCACAAAGCAAGACCTTGTGAAAAACAAAAAACAAAAAAAAACTAAACTAAAAAAGGAGATACTAGGTTCAAAAGTTTGAGGCCAGTGTGGACAACTTAATAAGACCCTGTTTCAGAATAGAAAGAAATGACAGAAAGGGTATAACTCAGCTCTGGAGTATTTGCCTGCAGGTGCAAGGCCCTGGGCTCAATCCCAAGTACCTCAAATAATAAAAGAATGAGAGGGAAATCTTAGTTATCTTTATTTGACCAATGCACCCTGTGTGCATTTGTTAAAATATGTACACTGAACCACATTGGTGCACAGCACCTATTCTATGTTGATAGAAAAATAAGAAGATGTGCTGTAATGACTTCCATTTGTAGAGAACTTGCCTAGTACAGTGTGACACATATGAGTCCCAGGGCTTGATACACAGTATCTTTCTTAGTTACTTTTTACTCGTTGCTGGGACAAATACCCAACACTCCAGATGAAGGCAGGGAAGGTTTATTTAGCTCACAGTTCATGGAGGTTTCAGTCCATACTCAGCTGGCCCAAGGCTGAGTGGAACAGAGCAGAGAGCATCCAGTTCATGGCGGCGGAACAAAATGGTGGCAGAGGCAGCCAACCAATCAGGGCAGCAGAGCAACAGTACTAGTCTGTGTCTGTCTCTCTTTAAATTACTTCACGCTCTCTGCCTTAGCCTGTCAGCCTCAGGCCACACCCATAGTCTCAGCACTACTCAGACCATAATCCCAACAGTAGTAAAACACATAATCCCAGTGGATCATCGTTCAAGTCTCAAACTCTAGAAGTCCCTACCCATGATTCCATGAGGCTTTGAGGGGACAACTAGACATAAACCGTAACACCCAGCACTACAATAAAGAAATAAAACAATAAATTAAGAGTGATTGCAACAAGAAAAAACATTCAATACATTGAGTAAACAAAAGAGATAATAGTGAAAAAGAAAGAGCAGAGATGGAGGGTTCCAGGCTCAGAGCCTAGTTGCAAGGTTGTTCTGAGCCAGCCCGGAGGTGGTGCGGCCACAGGAGGGATGAAGTCAAGGTTGTGTGTCACTGAGTATGTAAGAACCACAGGTCTGAAGGTTGGAAGCAAAATGCAGAGGAAAAAGGCTTTGTCATACTTGGAATTCTTTTACTTAGTTACAGTATTTGACTGTTCTAGGTCTGATCCATGGTTTGCTCTTCGCGTAATGATATTAGACTGCTTTTCTTCTGTACACATTTACTGTACCTGTGGGCAATTGTAATATGTCAATTAACTGGAAGCTCTTTTTCTAACAGAAAAACGAAAACCGATTCTATCTGAAGGAAGTGAATGCCAGCATAGATTTGACAAATGGCTCTGGTAAGCAAAATATTAACCTAGGGGAGAAGAGTGGGCTATATTGAAGAAATTGAAATTATAATTGTCTTATTACCAATCAGTGCCTTATTTAATGGGATGGAAGGTGCTATGTAAAAAGTATGCCTTGACCACAGCTTCATCTGTAATTTAGAACTACGGTAGCTTGGTGCAGTGGTGACTGTATCTATAATCTCAGTCACTCAGGAGGCTAAGACATGAGGATATCAACTTTGAGGCCAGCCTGGGGAACTTAAGGAGGCCCTATCTCAAAATAAAAAAAGGCTGAGCATGTAGGTCAGGGATAGAATGCCCCTGAGTTCAGTCGACAATACCACTAAAAAACAAAAGGAAATAAAAAACAATGGTAACTCTCTTTTGGCAGTATCATGGTAGATAATAGATGAGGATGTGACTGATTTTTAGACTGCAGAAGCATTTATAGAAAGACAAGAGACCCAGCCTGTTAAAGTGGGCAACTTAATGGTTCAACAAGATTCTGTCTCAAAAAAAAAAAAAAAAAAAAAAAAAGAGTTGGTGATATAGCTTAGTATGAATGGAAAACAAAACAGAAATCCCCAAAGATGGTCCTATTTGAATGTTGATAGGATGAGAAATTACTAACATGGTTTTGTTTTGTCCAGTTTCCAGCTTTTCAAATGAAAACCTTAGCTACTGGGATGCCCCCCTGGGAAGTTCTTACATGTGCAACAAAGAGCAGACTGTTTCAGTGTCTGAGAAATTTCAGATAAATACCTTTGGCCTAAGAGTTCAGCCTTTCAAAGTGAAGGAAGGATTATTTTCTACAGGTAAGACCCAAGTAAACTTTATTAAGAATTTATATTCTTACATTGACCTGTACATGGCTTTGCCTTTGAGTCATGGAAATTTAGATATTGAAATAGAGAAATGAAAATTCACCCCTTGACTCTGACAGAGTTCTCACAGCCTTCAGTGAGTGATGTAACTCTAGCTCACTCTTTTGCTCACTCTGGATGTTCCTGTGATCTGTAAAACAACTTCAGGTTCAGGTGAGCTTACCTAAGGTACAGGTGCTTCTCCTAGGTTTAAGTTTGTGGAGAATGGATGATCATTTGAATATCTTAAATCTGGCTTCTTGGGTCCATCTTTTTTTTTGTCTTTTTTGTCACTATGCAGTTCAGGCTGGCCTTGAGCTCACTTTGTAGCCAGGACTAGTCTTGAACTCTCAACAGTCCTGCCTCAGCCTTCCAAGTGTTGGTATTTTTTTTTCAGAGCCGGGGATTGAACTCAGGTCCTTGTGCTTGACAGACTAGTGCTTACTCTACTGAGCTATCTCCACAGCCCTGAGTGCTGGTATTAATGACATATACCACCACACTTGGTGGCTCCATCTTGCTAGAAATATTTTCATGCCTGTATGAAAGGGATTTGGTCTAATTTTGTTGAGACACAGTGGGAAATCATCACACAATACCTAAGAACCACCAAAATATTTTTCACACTGAGAATAGCAATGGGTAATCCTAAAATTATGCTCAGAATACTTGTCATTCCTGTCTTTTAGATTTGTGCTACTTCTAATATAACTTAAGTTACTGCTATACTCTCTCAAGTAAATGATTGGTTTACAAGATAAAAAAAGAGATTTGATGATAAAAATATGTGATGCAACAACTATGGTCAATTTGCTATTCTTACTTTGAAAATGTGTACCATATGTATTGTTTTATATTAAAAAAACAAGTGGGAAATCAGGAGTATAACCTTAAGTACAATAAATTATAAACATAAATTATAAACATAAACATAAAAAATGATCTGCAGATACCTCACATCACATGCTAGTGCAAATGGGGCTTTTTGAAGACCTTTTCAGGGTTGCCAGACATAGTAATGCATGCCTATAATCCCAACCCTTGGGAGGCTGAGGCAGTAGGATTATTGTGAGTTTGAGACCAGCCTAGAGAACACAGTGAATTCAAGGTCATCCTGAACTGCATACATAGTGAGACCCTGTCTCATAAAAAACAATATTCCCTCAAAAAGAAAAATTAAAAAAATAAAGATCTACTCAGAGTTAATGGTAGCATTTATCAGATTTTTAATGAAACCCTTGTGAAAGACTCATAATATGTTCTTGTGAATAAGAAAGATGCATTTAGCACTGCAAGATTGAAATTTGCATGAAGAAAAAAGGTATAGCAAATTCTTTAGGTGACTTGTCCTTCTAGTTACTTACAATTGGAGGTTTGCAGAGCATAAACTTTGCTCACCAGAGCCATTTCAGTATCTACATTTTTAAAAACAATTCATTGTGTTTTCAAAGCAAATGTAGCAGCTGTGTTTAAAAGTAAATATGCTGTGAGTCATTTGGCTGTTTCTGTGGTGCTGCTTAGCACCTAGTCTGAAATGCTCACTTAGGCCAAAATAAATTGAGCTCGTATCCTTCCGTTCTTGTGACTTAAAGAGGTTAACTGTAAATTTTTTTTTTTGCCTTTTTGAGACAGGGTCTCGCTATGCATTTCAGGCTGGCCTTGAGCTCACTTTCGTAGCCCAGGCTGGTCTCGAACTCGCACTGATCCTCCTGCCTCAGCCTCCCGAGTGCTGGGATTACAGGCGTGCGCCACCACACCCAGCTCTGTAAATTTTTAAAAAACGTTTTATTTTTATTTATTTTTTAAATCATGCTAAATAGTTTTAATGTGCATTGTGAATCAAGACTTACATTTCTTTTTAACTGTATGTATGTATGTATGTATGTATGTATGTTATGGCCAGCTTGGCCTGCCCTGGGGGTGGGGCTGGTGCAGCATATAGTGCCAGGGATTGAACCAGGCTCTCTGCAGTTGCCTAAGTTTGCCTAAGCAGGCGCTTTAGACCACTGAACTATTTCAGTGGTCCTGGTTAACTGTAAATTTAAAAGTATTTTTAAGAATTCATTTTCACTTTCATTAGTTTTGTTATATACTTCAATTACACTGATCTTTTAATTGTTTTATTTTTAGATTCTTTTTTTTGTCTTTTTGAGACAGGGTCTCACTATGTAGCTCAGGCTGGCCTTGAGCTCACTTTTGTAGCCCAGGTTGGTCTCAAACTTGCAGTGATCCTCCTGCTTCAGCCTCCCAAGCACTGGGACTAAAGGTGTGCGCCACAATGCCTGGCTATTTTTAGCTCCCCTATATCATTTTTGTAATTTTAGGTCCAGATTTGTGTTTAGAATTTAAAGTCATGTGCAGTATTGTCACACATGCAGTGATATTTATCTATTCGGCTGCTACTTTTGAGTTGTGCTCTTTCTTTGTCTAATATGAAACTTTGTTTATGTTTGTGTAGAGTTTAAAATTTCCTCCAAATAGGCATATAACATTTAATGCTAATATCAAATGCATGTGTATTTCTTGAAGTAGGTTCTAGGCTGTGGTACCTATACATACAATGCACATTAATATTTTAGTTTATATGTTGAGGAAATATACTTATAGTAAGGTAGAATGGTGTTGATATTTTACTGGATCAAATTGCTCTTGATGAGAAACTGAAAATTATTCCCAATTTAGCTAGGACCAGACTGATGAGAAATGCAGTAAACATGCTTAAGTTAGTAGGAGATTCCAATTTCTTGACTTTTTTTTTGTGGGACAGGGGATCAAACTCAGAACCTTACACTTGCCAGGCAGGCACTTGTGCCACTGAACTATCTCCCTGGCCCCAATTTCTTGACTCTCATGACCACTAAAATCATATATTTTAAGTTAGGGATCTCTAAATTTTTTCTCAGAAGATCCAAACAACAACTGATTTTTAGACTTTGGGGCCATATGACTTCTGTCAGAACTGTTTAGATCTGCCACTGGAGTATAGGGGCAGCTATAAGCAGTACATAGACAGGTAAGTGTGAGTGTGTTCCAATAGAACTGTCTTTATTATATTCAAATCTGAATTTCATGAAACTGTCATGTGTCACAAAATACTGTCTTATTTTTAATTTTCAGATATTTAAAATTGTAAATCTAATTTTAGAAATATAGTTTGTAGCTCTTTGATCAGATTTTGTTTGTAGTTTGTCGACCCCTACTGGAAAGGAACTCCAGAGCCAGCCTAGCTGTTCTGATCCTATCATCCGCTACCGTCCCCAGTTTCTCCAGAGACATTCATTCTACCACAGAGAGGCTAATCTGGCCATGTGTGAATGGGTTAGAATAGCTGTCTTCATCTGTGGTGAAGCAATTACTCTGGTTTGGAAAGGACATGGAATATAAGCAAACACACAAACATAGATACATATATGTGTATTTTATGACATATGAGATAGTATGTGCTTACTTATAGGTATAAATGAAAGGACAAATATCTTTTAAGGTTTTATCTTTAGAATAGTCCATAATTTTCATCAACTTTATTATAAAAATATACCTGTTTTAGTTTAAATTGATTTTGTAAGAGCTTTTCTGATGTTTGAATCAACATCTTTTACTTTCTGGACATTCATTTTGATTATACTCATTATTTGTCACACACTTTTTTTCATCTACAGCCCAGGAGTGTTCGCTGGATGATGACACCATTCTAATACCAATTATAGTTGGTGCTGGTCTTTCAGGCTTGATTATCGTTATAGTGATTGCTTACCTAATTGGCAGAAGAAAAAGTTATGCTGGGTATCAAACTCTGTAACATTAGTCCATATGTGATCTGTTGCAAAATAATCAAGCAAGTACAAGTTCCAACATGCATTACTGTTCACTTTAATGTACCTTTAGTTGCAGTATTTCCTGCTTTTAGAATGGATGCCTTGGGGAAATTTCTAATTCAAACTAAAACATTGAAAAAAATTTAGCTACAAATTAGCTGTGTGATTTTTGGTTTCTCAAACCAAGAAATTTAAAGCTATTATTTCCATAGCAAACAATATATGCACAATATCTGGATTAGAGATTTTATTTTACTGCTTTGAATTAGTATTTTATCAGTTTCATTTAAATTGTATGGCTAGAAGCACACAGTTTAAGCACAAAATGTTTTTGAAAAAGTGTCCCTGCATGACGTTGCATTAGGGCAGTGTTCTCCAGTGGATTTGTACTTGCTTCTTTTGCATTTATTATGATTTTGTTTGCAGGTTAACTTAGCTACTTTGGCAATGCTGCATATTTGACCAATGAGGGATATGTTAGTAGATTTGCAGAGGGTTTAGTAATATGTTTTTTTTTTTTTAACCAATGAATGATTTTCTCATGCTTTTTAATACATTTGTGTTTAGTGTGGCTGTAATGACAAAAGATTTTTAAAAAACCTTTTAAATTTTAGAATAGGGGCCCGGCAGGATGGCTCAGTGGTCTAAAGCGCCTGCAGGCAGATGCAGGGACCACGGTTCGATCCCCGGCACCACATGCTGTGCCAGCCCTGACCTCAGGGCAGGCTGAGCCAGCCATAAAAATAAATAAACAAATGAACAAACAAACGTTCTGAAACAAGAAAAAAAAAAAAATAATAATTTTTTAAAAATAAAATACAATAAATTTTAGAATAGGTGACTCTTGCTTTATCCTTTTTTAAAAAACTGAAAATGTCAGTCTTTTAAATTGTGAGACAGAAGACTCTCCCAGCTGGGCATTTCAATCTATTTTGTAAGTACTTTACAGATAATTGATAGAGAGTGCCAACTTTGTACCCATAAATTGGCCTCAACATGCTGCACTAAAATTAATGAAGATTTCTCTTTAACCTTCAAGTCTTCCTTGTAGGTGGTAATATATTTTATTCTTTTTTTTTCTTAAAAAAAAGAAATACCAGTCTGTCCTAGAACCTAAAGAGGTACATTTATGTTTAGAAAATAACTTATACCTAACTCAACATATTGATCTTAGTCCATTAAAAAGTTAATGGTTTCTAGTTGGCATTGATTGCTGAAACATTTATTAATTTGGCTTTTACATTTAAATGGCTCTGTGCTAATCAAAACTTACATTGTTTTCACTAGGGTAGAATCATTAATTCATGTACTTTGTATTTATTTCTGTGCTCTGAGAGATGCACCAGTTGTCCATTTGTTGTGTACCACCCAACGTTTTATATAAGAAAGGAAAATACTTCAGCTTCATTGTTGACATATGAGTATACCTAGTAGTGTGTAGCTGATCTTTTTTTATACATATAAATATTGGTGAGACTGAGCAAGTTTTTTAAAAAAATAATATGTAGCTGTAGATGGCAGATTCCTGTGGTTATTTGGAGAGGGCAGGTTATATGCCTCCCATTCACTAGAAAATGAGGAACGTCAGGGTTCCAAAATATTAATGATGAATACACCGATACATGCACACATGTGCATGCACACACACGTACACATATGCACACATCGATTGGCAATTGCATGCTAACATGTATATGTCTGTAACTGTCTTTTGGGTTATATTGGACTGTGATAAATATTTTTCTGTCTGTTCAGCCTATAGAACTTAGTGGCTGAGAATCAGATTCCTTACTAACCCTTCTCATAGAGTTACATTGAGCTATGTTGCCAGCTTAAAACAGTTCTTAAAGACTAAATATGCATTAATTTAAAAAATATTTTATTTAAATTGTTTTACTGTAAAATTGTTAATCTTATAGGAATGGGTAATGCTTTTAAGAATGTGGGCCTTAGCTATTTCTTGGGTGAAAGCAAAACAGCTTTTTTAAAAAAGTAAACATTGGAAGCACAAGTGCTCACACTGGCTTAATGCTGTTAATGTTTCTAAAAGTTTCTACATTTAGAGTATATATCAAATTGATATTAAAATACCTCTGATAAACACTGTTTTATAGAAAATTGACTTCAGTAAATATTTTTGTATTTTACATGGGCCAGTTTAAATACTGCTATTTACACTATTATTTTCTATAGTCACATGTTCTTTGATCCTTTTGTAGTTTTTTATTTTGTTTTACAGGGTTTGTGCCTTGACGCTAATATACTATTTAGTTGTGGGTACTTTTCATATTTTGCCATTTCCACACAGAAACTGGTCCATGTAAATGCTTTCCATGGTTCCCCTCTAATGTTTAATATACTAGCTGATGTATGGTATTGCTCTTTAGATATTTGCTTGTCTGTTTGCTCAAAATTGCTTCTAAAACAATAAAGATTCTTGTATTTCTTAAGGAAATTTGCTCACATTTTTTCCTGTTGATTAAAGTTATAATGGCAACTTCTCTTAAATGAAGAACTTTTGAAGTCCTTATCAATAGAAATAAATTATTTCGAAAGTGTTCTACCACTGTAGTAATGTCTGGAAGAACGGGCCTATAGATAGGCCTTGACTGACATGAGGCTTACTACAGAGTAAGAATCATGGGCTGGTGAGATGGTTCAGTGGTCTAAAGCACCTGCTTAGGCAAGCTTAGGCAACCTCAGGGACTGCACTTCGATCCCTGGCACTTCATGCTGCATCAGCCCCACCCCCAGGGCAGGCTGAACTGGCCGTTAAAAAAAAAAAGAATCATCAGGAAAATGTGTTATAAAAATATACACTTCTTAGCCGGGCGTGGTGGCTCACGCCTGTAATCCCAGCACGTGGGAGGCTGAGGCAGGAGGATTGGGGAGAGTTCAAGACCAGCCTGGGCTATAAAAGTGAGCTCAAGGCCAGCCTGAACTACATAATGAGACCCTGTCTCAAAAAGACAAAAAAGTGTACATATATATATATATATATATATATATGTATATATATACACTTCTTAGAGTTTCCTAGGCCCCACCCCTAGAGGAGTGTGTGTGTATGTGTGTGTGCATGTGTGTGTACAGTCATGCATGTGTATGTTTGTGAGCTCTCCTGTCAAGTATGATTCATAGTGAGAGAAACAGTGATCTTAGGTGTTTATTTTTTACTGAACATTTTAAATATATATGTGTGTGTGTGCATAGACATACACTTTGTTTGTTTGATTGTTTGTTTGTTTGTTTGTTTGGTACAGGGTCTCACTGCACAGCTCAGACTCATAGTGACTCTCCTGTCTTAGCACTGGGATTATAAGTGTGTGCCACCATGCCCCTATTCTAGTAGCCAGCACAGTACGCCCAGGATTCCAGGGCCAGCAAGGCATGCGATACCAGGGATTGAACTCGCATCCCTGTTCTTGCCAGCCAGGTGTTTAGACCATCAAGCTATCTTTCCAGCCCCTAGTGTAACTTCTAGAGTATTACTTCATATACTTTTCCCCAAAAGTCAAGGCTTATATTTAGTATCTATACATAGCAGCTATATGTTGCAGCCAACCACATTGGGCTATTGATCTGATCCAAAGTAAGAGTGTGTCCAAACTCTTTGAACACCCTAAAACTCTTGAACTGTCCAATTTCCAGGCAGCTTCCTAGTCACCTGAGTATCACACACAACACTTACTAGCCTAAGTGGTAATTTTCCTCTGGGTTACTCAGTTAAGCCATGAAAATGCAAAAAGTCATCACAGCTCCCAATGCTGCTACTACCCACCTTAGGACTTTGGCCTGGCTGTTTAACTTCTGGGTGTTTGTTTTCATTTAGGGGCTGGAAGTGACTATATATGTATTCATCTGTTTATTAATTTATTGATTGAGAAGGTGTTTTGCTGTGTAGTGCAGGCTGGCCTTGAACTTTCGATGATCCTCCTGCCTCAGCCTTCCAAGTGCTAGGAGTACAGGAGTGTACCACCATGCCCAGCTGTGTCTGGGACTTTAAATTTTGCTACCTTTGTTTCTTTGAGAAAGACTTCCATTTTAGAGAAGATAAATATACATTGGAATATGTTTAGCAGAACTCTGATAAAAAGCTACTTATTATGTGTCAAGAACATACTTTACATTCAATGTACAGTGCACTACCTCAAGTTTCCTGTGTTATTTATCAGGCTAATTTCTTACTATTTTTTTTCTTGTGGGACTAGGTTTTTTTTTTGGTGGGGGGACTAGGTTTAGAACTCACAACCTTGCACTTACCAGACAGGCACTTGTGCCATGGAGATATCTCCCCAGCTGGGCAAATTTCTTACAAGATTTATACTTTTAAGATTATGGGGGCCCAGCAGAATGGCTCAGTGGTCTAAAGCGCCTGCTTAGGAAAGCTTAGGCTGCTGCAGGGACCACGGTTCAATCCCCGGCACCACATGCTGCGCCAGCCCTGCCCTCAGGGTAGGCTGAGCTGGCCATAAAAATAAATAAATAAACAAACAAACAAAAAGTTCTGAAACAAGAAAAAAAATTTTGCCGGGCGTGGTGGCTCACGCCTGTAATCCCAGCACTCGGGAGGCTGAGGCAGGAGGATCAGTGCGAGTTCGAGACCAGCCTGGGCTACAAAAAGTGAGCTCAAGGCCAGCCTGAACTGCACAGTGAAACCCTGTCTCAAAAAGACAAAAAAAAAAAAAGATTATGGTATTTAATGTGATTATTTAGGGAGATAAAGGTAAATTTTCTTGGACTAATCCCTGTACCACCCATTTTGTTTTTCTTTTACTCCAGTAGCTACTCTTCTGCATCAGTAGCTATACATCTTGTCTTTGAAACTGGTGTACACATGTACAGGTAATACTCAGTAGCTTTAAGCATCTCTTTAGTTGTCTGTGATACACAAGTTTGAGTGTAGATCCAGTGATATATAAATAAACATGTTACATAAGAATATAATTCTTTTTTTAAATCTCTTTTTGACGCAGGGCCTCACAATGCAGTTAAGGCTGGCCTTGAGCTCAGTTTGTAGCCCAGGCTGGTTTTATTTATTTATTTATTTATTATTTTTGCAGGACCAGGGTTCGAACTCATGACCTTGCCCTTGACAGGCAGGCACTTGTGCCACGGAGCTATCTCCTGCCCCACTAAGCTAGTTTTAAATTCCCTTTTTTTGTATTTGGTACAAATTCTACAGGGTCTGACTACATAGATTGGACTCATAGTGATCCTCCTGTTTTTAGCCTCACAAGAGCTAGGATTACACATGTGTGTAACTATGCTAGGTCTCTGACTTCATTTCAATGAGCCCTCGGTATGGCACACCTGGCATGCCCGGGATCCAACCCCAGCTGCTGTGCTCTGCCTACGCAGGAATCCACTGAGCTATCTGGCTGGTCCTGTTTTCAAATTCTTAACTATCCTCCTCTCGCAGCCTCTCGAGTACTGGGGTACAGGGATGTGCCACCACTCCTGGCTAAGAATGTAATTCATAAAGCTAATTCTTGTAAAGACAAATCTTAGGTTCAGTGAGATAGCTCAATGGCTTGCCTGGCAAGTGCAAGGTCCCTGTTACCAAAAAACAAAAACAAATAAGAGACAAATTTTGACTCAGCTATTATTTTTTAAAATTTTTATTTATTCATTGATTTTTTTTGGTTTTAAGACAGGGTCTAGATATGCAGTTTAGGCTGGCTTTAAACTTTCTATGAGTCACTATGTAGCCCAGGATGGCCTCGAAATCACATCAGTAGCCTGCTGGGATTATATGCATGTGCTGCTCTGTCCAGCTCTT
>PVJA010049790.1:0-13573 GCA_004027025.1 Myocastor coypus
CAGCCTGCCAGGGTGATAGCTTTGTTCTGAGTCTGTATGTTCACCAGCGTCTTTGGGATGGTGGTGGAGGTGAAACCGATGTCAGCGAAGGACAGGTTGGAGAGGAAGAAGTACATGGGGGTGTGGAGGTGCGAGTCTGAGGCGATGGCCAGGACGATGAGTAGGTTCCCCATGATGGTGACCAGGTACGTGGGCAGGAGCAGACCAAAGAGGAGGGATTGCAAGTCACAGTCCTCTGTGAATCCCATGAGGAGGAAGGTTGTGACTCCTGTTTGATTTACTGTTTCCATGAAGCTGACAGAATTACCTAGGAGGCAGGGAAACAACCAAAATTCATTCTTACTCTTCAAGATTATTTTACTAATATGACTATGATAAATATGGAAATTCAGAGAACTCAAGACATCTGTTTGGCTAATACTTGATGCCTTTGTAGTTAGCATTGCTATTTGAAAAAAAATCAGCTTCAGATCAGGGACTCAAATGTTGTCCTCTGAATGGCTGTTGAGGTTCTCTGAACCTCTTAGATATGTTCAGGTTCCGGTTTACCTGAACCCACTGCCGCACTGAGGTAGGAGTCAGTGCTGTGTTTAACAAACTCTTTTGGGATTATGTTACACACACACACACACACACACACACACACACACACACACTTGAGGAGTAGGCTCCAGTATTTGTTTTCTTTTTAAGCAATTATCTTTTCCTATCATCTCTCATGGTTGCTCTTGTTTGCTGTGTGTGATGCTTTGGGGAATGAGAATTCCTTAATTTTAGGCTGGTTTGTTAATCATTCTGAGTGACATTGCATTATTGTTCTGCTTTCTGGAAATCTTTACATATCACATGCTCTGATCTTGAAGTGTCAATTTTGGTAAAATATATTAAAAACACTTCTTTCCTTGTCTCATATTTCTTTTATTATTTTCTTTCTTTTTGAAGTTTTACACATTTACTTGAGAGAGTATAGTAATCATTGGTATGACACTAGAAGTCGTGCTTAATTAGAAGACCAGAGTGATAAGTATTACAAGCATGGTTTTAGTATTACACATTGTTATCCTCAGTGAATTTGCTTAGTTCACAGATATCATTTTATAGAGTTAGTCAGGGTGCAAATCCTATTGATTACCTGCTAGTAGAAGTTCATCGCTACAATTTTGTAAACAGTTAAGTTCCTAAATCTCTGTGTAGCAATGCGCAATTACTTTGTTTTACATTCCATAGAGATTTAAGGTTTATCAACAACTGATGGAAAATATTTTTCTCATGTTATGTGTAAAGCTTTTGATATTCACAAAGATAGTGATGTTAAGTTCAAGTGCCTATGTTATAGGGAAGAATATCACTAAGCTTCTCTTCTGACAGGTTAATAGCTTAAGGTGGCAGGCCAAATAATTAAGAGAAAAAGAAGGGATACAAGAATAGCCCTTCAAGGTCAGTGAGGACACAGGACATAAAAGAACCTGTACTGTAATTGTCTATAGCTCAGTGGAGTCTCCAATTTCCTGTCAAGGACATTATGAGGCCACAGAGAAAAGTGATTGATGATGTACAGTGTGGGTAAGGAGAGTCACCTAGAGAGAAAACATTCCCTCAGGCTTTCACAAAGAGCAAATTGGACAAACAGTGGTAGTGATTCTAGCAGATGGCTGACTTGTGACAAGTTCTGCAAACCACAGTAATGGTTTCTAGGTAAATCCTGAGGGGACATGAGTGATCTTGTCAGATACTAAAGTTACATTTTTTGTTATATAGGTCTTGCTTTATCTTGATCTTAACCATCCAGCAGACAAGTCTAACCACGAGGTATAAAAAGGAAAGCCATGCTAGTATGCTAAGTCGGCAGCATCCGATAATGCCATATGAGGTGATAATCTACTACTGTTATGAACTATTGGACTGCATATGCAGCTACTTTCTCTTTGTGCAAAGAAAAGGAAGATCTGTACTAATGATGTTTAGACCAGGAATCATGTCTGCATCTTGTACTCTGAACAACTATGATGAAGACAACAATATGCAGTGTATTAATTATTATAAAAAATGAAAAAAAATATTAAGAATCATTATTTTTCACCACTGTTTTTCTTTCATTTTATTATTGAAATATTATGATTCCTCAATAGAAACCAAACCAAGCAACTAACGTAGTATTTTAAAATAAACCCTAGCATTTGTAAATATAGAGCTAAAATTTATGCACATTTTACCATCATCTCTTTCTATCTATCACCATGTGCTCTTCAAAGCTTGTTTATTTTGGATATTTGATTTCCTCCTAAGTTTTCTTTATGACTGTTACAGTTTGAGTTAATTTCTTTTTTTTCTTCAGATTATCTGTGAACAGTCTTTGTTTGCATTTCAAAATTCATGTACTTCATTTACCACAGGCTTATGAATGAGTGAATACGTAAAGCTGAGCAGGGTATACAATCGTTTTACATATTTAAAAAAGTTTTCTCTTCATAATTTACTTAAAGGTTCATTGGAGAAAGTCACTTTGTATTATTTCTGCCCATGATAAATTTTCTGATTTATTTATACCTTAATCCAGGTATAATTTAGAATCATCTAGACATGTTAAAGTATATTGGAAGTTTGCTAGTAAGTCCATTAAAATTATAGGTTATCATGAAAAAAAGTACACCTACTAATCTTCACTCAGGCTCTTATTCTATTGTTGGCTCATATTCATATCATATATTTCTCTGTAGTTGTTTCACTTTTTTGTTGCAGAACTGGGGATTGAACTCAGGACCTTGCCCTTGCCAGGCAGGTATTTGTGCCCCTGGGCTATCTCCCCAGTCCTGTCTCTAGATGTTTTAGTCCTCTGAGAGTTAAATTTCCTGATGCTCTTTAAGAAAATATACATGAGATTCATTCTTGTTAACCATAGCTTAACATTTTTGTGCTCAAGATCAGTAGAGTCATATTATCCCTAATATGTCTGCATTATTGTTGCTATACTAATAAATGTTTTGGTTTTTCATACTGATGAGCCCCACATACACTACTTGTGGGCTTTCATGTTAATTTAATGTTTTCTTATGAAATTAATCTATAAACACCAAATAACTTTACAACACCTTTAAAAAGTATGTTGTTGGACTGGGAAATAGCATGGTATTCTTTTTTATTTTTTTAACTTCCTTCCTTTCTTTCTTTCTTTCCTTCTTTCTTTCTGTTATGGCCAGCTCACCCTGCCCTAGGGGTGGGGCTGGCACAGCATATGGTGCTGGGGATTGAACTGCGGTCCCTGTGGTTGCCTAAGCTTGCCTAAGCAGGTGCTTTAGACTGCTGAGCCATCTCACTGGACCCTGGCTTGGCATTCTAAGTGCCTGCATGTCAAGTGCAAGGATCCATGATCAATCCCAGGTACCACATGTTGGTCCACCCCAAAACTGGGCTTGGTGACACATGTCTGTAATCCCCAAGCTGGGGAGACTGAGAAAGAGGATTGCTATGAGTCTCAGCTGCAGAGCAAAGTTCTGTACCAAATAAATACATAGAAGTTTTTTAAAAAAATCTTTTGCATTGTTGTGGAAGTCCTAATTCTTGTTAAAATTTATTTTGTTTTGAATTTCTACTTTCTTTTTTTCTTCAAAGAAATAAATTTAGAATTTTATACTGTAGTATGGATGTGTAGGAATTTTGCCTGCCCGCCATGAGCAGAACTTCACAATCCAGACCCCAGACCCGGCGTGTGTTTGGGACATTTAGAGCACACCCATTCCCTGGATTCCACCCCATACACACCCCAGGCCCAGAGTGTATAGGAAGGTTTTCCTGCTTGCCATGCAACCATAAGGTTGGCGTGTGTGGGGGAACTTATGCCTGCTTGCAGCAACCAGAACTTCTCCATCCAGACCCCAGGCCTAGCACCTCCTGTGGAACCCTGAAACAAAACTCCCTGCACTTAGGCAGGGCATGGGGGGGATGGTGTCACACCCACCCAACTAACCCAAGATTGAACACCTTGCCAGAGGAGCATAGTGGGTTCACTTCCATGGGATGCAGCAGGAAGAACCTGTGCGCAGCAGCCAGATGCAGGCAGACACATGTGGACAAATTCAAACTTGATAGATCTGGACCTGGAAACTGAGACACTTTGCTAGACCCAGGTCTATGAGAGCATCTTCTCTCTTTTTCTCTTGATCTACAGAGGAGGCAACAGGTAAGTGGGTGAACTAGTGTGCTTGGAAGACCGCAGGTACATCAAGGGGATGCGATCAGACAGAACTAAGGGGAACTAATTAAATACAAATTTCCCATTTAATATCTGCTTAGCTATACAGGTATAATGTTTGCTCCTACTGTCTAAAATACAAACCCATTTACTTGTACAGTAACTGAAATTACATTAGAAGCAGCACACATCTAAAAAACCAGAATGACAGGCATTCCAAGTATATTTTCACTGTTACACATTGCTATCTTCAGTGTCAAAAATATTTTCGAGGTTCCTAGGATCATACAAACACATTAGTTGCGAAACTTTGTCAACTGCTAATCATTACTACCCATTATTAGTGTTTCTAACTGTAGTTCTGTAAATACAAAACTATAACTGCCTTCACCATATAATGTCTCTAGGGGAAGAACTTCAGTAGCTGCTAAGGGCAAGGTGCACCAAAGTTCTACACCAAAGGTCAACAGATGGCGCTATACAAAATGACAAAGAGAAGGAGCAAAATGCTATCTCAGGCCCTGAGCCCACACAGAAAAGATGCAGGAGATGCAAACACACAAGGAACTGGGAATCACACAGCTGAAATCTTTGAATTAATAGCATGAGAAGTAAAAAAATGCAGAAAGTTATTGAGGAAATCAGACAAGAAATAACCTCTGCAGTAAAAATAGAAATCTCTGGATTAATAGCATCTGAAGTAAGAAAACAACTGCAGAAAAGTATAGAGGAAATCAGATCAGAAAAATACTGTAATATGATGCTATCATATTAAATATGTAACTTAAACATTATAACAGCCCATGCTCTTGGAAATTTTCCATTTAATTCATAGAAGAATAGTTAAGGGCAGTCTCATATGCTGCAAAAGGTAGATCATTTATTATTTTTACACATGAACAATTCATAAAAAAGAGATTCTAGGCATGAAAATCATAGTAGCCTTTATTTGTGTGGGCAACTTAGTAGGATTTGTGGATATATGAATAAGTTAGCATAATAACACTAAACAAATATCCACATCACCTGCAAATAAATGTGAAATACTAAATATGGATGCAGATAACACATCAATTATCTTAATAAAACATACATATGTAAGCAATAAAAATTAAACGTGAAAACTTATAATCTTTGAAAGTAGACATATTTTGTGAATAAAGTGTTTGGTAGGTACTGGAGAAGTAATGATCAGTAACTAGAATTATGAACAACAAAATATTTTATAGAAAATAAATCCAAGGATAATTATTTGGTTGATCAAAGTTAGTATCTTTTACATATAAAATGTTTATTATGAGGAGAGTCACCCAGAGAAAAACATTCTCTCAAGCTTTCACAGAAAGCAAAATGGCCAAGCAATGACCGTGACTCGTCCCGAAGGCTGACACTAATAACAGTTCTCAAAGTACTGCCTATGGTCCCAAACTTAATCCTGAGGGGATTTGACCCTAGAAGATACAAAAAAATGAATGTTTTGTTATACAGGTCTTGCTTCAACTTGCCCTTGACCACCCAGCAGGAAAAACAAATGCTTAATTACAATGCATGAAACACAGAGCTAGACTGGTGAGACAAGCTTTAGGAGGCTTAGATTCAATAGCCTCCAACATCACAAGATTCACTGGTGGCCCACAGCAATTGCAGAACATTTGACTGTATATGTACCTGCTTCCTCTTAGTCCAAAGAGAAGTATATTCTTTTCCTTTTTTTTTTTTCCTAAGCAACATCAATAGGGATGTGGGTCATGCCCACACACTGTACTCTGTAGAACGATTGTGAAGACAATATGCAATATGTCAACTTTCAAAGAAAAGAAAGGGAAAAAGAAAAAAAAATAATGTTGATTTAGAAGGGTTAATGTTTAATTGTTTGATCAATCTTATATACCTATATGTATTAATCTAAACTGATCTGATGATGAAAATATGTAATAACCCGTGTTAAATTTAAACAATAAAAATTAATTAAAAAAATAATAAAATGTTTATTATGAATTACAGATATATTTATACATGTGTAAGTGGTATAGAGATTATCAGAGGACAAATGTTTAAAGAACAGTTAATATTTCAAATTTTGGGTGGAGGAGAATGAAGGCAAACGTAGTGACTTCAGACAAACTGTAAGACGCTGAGTAACAAACCATTGAGAAATGGTTGTCCAAAGAGAATGCCACTTTGTATGTGTAGAATGAAAGGTCCTCAGGATTGAGGTCTAGAAGCCAGCTGAAGTAAAATGAATGTGAGGTGAGAGAAATGGCTGAGACCCTGGAATTGACTGCATAAAATGTTTTCAGCAAAGCGATTCCTCTCATTGCATTATTCAGTCTTATGACCCTGAACATTGTCACTTCAAAGATCTGCTTGGCTCCATACCTTGTTCTCACCTCAGCAGTTCTTGTGGGGCTGTGCTACTGGGTCCTCACTTCCCTGGGTGAAGGGAGTTCAATTCATTTCCAAGTTATGGCAGGCAAGTGACATCGGGCTATCATCTCTGCAAAAATATGGTGGAATGCACGCCTTCACGACAACATACAGTTTGGGCAAGAAGACCAAGGAATGCACACACTGTTTCTTGGGCTTCAAAATTACATTTATATGAATGCTCTTTAACTTCATTATTCTATCATAATTTTACTCCCTGAACAATTCGTTTCCCATGAGTGAGGGAAGCAAGATAGAAAACAATTTTTGTTATCTTATTAGGTTAATTTCCCTGGGTTGATTTTGTTTTGCTAGAGACACAACCTTTTCCCCTGGGCTCTCGGGTCATAATGTTCTATCTTCTTGAGTTCGATCTTTGATTGTTGTTCCCTATCAATATTTCCTCATTAGAGACAATTTCTTTGTCTGTCAAAGGTATACGCAAGCATAGTTTTCAAGCCCACGTGAGGCCTGAGTAGCTCAGCTTGCAGGTGTGGGTGGGGGCCACATCCAAGATCACACAAAGCTGCCCACAGTGACACTGATGAAGATTTCACTGTAGCTCTTAGAAGTGCCATGAAGACAAAGCTCTAGGCATGCAGGAAGATAAGAAAGATGATAGGATTTTCTGGCTCTCCAGACAGGACTGTGTAAGTGTGTATAGCTTGCACAGCTATACACAGTGGTTCAAAACAGTTTATTGGATGGTCTCCATGACTCTAGCGAAGAGAGAGTGATCCATCTTTCCATATGAAAATTCAGGAGATATTTTTTCTCTTTTTTTGTATTTTGAGACAAGGTCTCATGTAGTTCAGGTTGTCTTTACATTTAGTAAATATTCCAGCCTGGCCTTCAACTCATGGATCCTCCTGCCTCAGCCTTATGAAAGTGTGGGGATTATAGTTGTATACTACCATGCTTGTCTTACATTTGGGATTCATTTTTAGCTTGAATTAAGCATTATTAAAACAGTTTCACAAAAAAAGACAGGAGCATAGAGTCTTTATTTTGCAAAAATATTTTTGGATTGAAGGAATAATCAACAGCGTGAGATATTTTGTAGAAAAACCAAAAGCAAAAGAAAAAACTGTTGTGGAATTTACAGTGGACACATTCAAGGGCTGCAACTCCAATCTGTGATTTTTCTATGGTTCCCAACTTATCCTCTTTTTTGTCTTGTTTTTTTCAGAGATGGCTGTTCTGTTACAGTTATAGAAGCTGTATTTGGAGAAGTCTTTAAAGGTCTGTTTCATACTTGATGCCAGTCCAAAAATTATAGGTACTTGAATTCAACAAGATAATCATTCGTGATCCATAACAGTAGTGAGTTAAGAGCACTCCTGGCAAAACTGAACAAATAGGTGTAGGTGGGTCTAGGCCTCAGTGCCCAAAGCAAACAAGCTACCTCAGTCTTTAGATAAACATCCTGTCTGGATAAGGGCAGCTGTTAGTTCCTAGGCAACCTTGTGTCCCATGTTACTAACTTTGCAAAAGTATAAATAAAAGTCTGGTTTATTGTGAAAAAAGAAAGAAAAAGTATACATGTATACACAAGACAGGATTTATATACAGCTACTTTCTCTTGGTTCATTGAGAAGAAAGGTTTGTACTAATATTGCTTAGACAAGATATCATGTCTTCATCTTGTCCTCTGAATGACTACTATAAAGACAATATGTAATGTATTAATTATTGTAACTGCCCTGCTAACCTCTTTTGAAACTGTTTCATAGGTATTTTATCTTCTTTTCTCATTAAAAAAAGAGTGTACCAATAAAATCTGATTTTATTTTTCCTGGAATAAGTTATTTCTCCCCTCAAGAATCATGTAATTTAGGATAAAATAATCAGATCTACAAAATAAATTCTATGGCAGAAATCTGTCAAATTCACCATTGGGCCGGTGGGTGCAACAAAGACCCGTGACAAGCTCTCGCCAGCTCCCGTGCTCCCAGTGGATCTCTATGGAAACCAGCGGTGAAGGGTGGGTGGGGTCTTCCGGAGGAGGCTGCTGCTGAGGCAGGATGGGGCTCTGTCTGCTCGGCTAGCGGAGGCAGAGACACAGGCAGCTGGTGTAGCCAGGGCGGGATGGGCAGGGCAGGCGTGGCTGCCGTGGACGACAAGGTGTTCACCAAGGGGCAGGACCAGTGGGTCAAGCAGATGAACAAGTGCAGCCAGCTGAACGAGAACCAAGTGTGGGCCCTGTGCGAAAGGCCAAGGAAATGTTAACCAAAGAATCAAATATGGGGCTCAGGAGATAGCTCTGTGTCACAAGTGCCTATCTGGCAAGAGCAAGGTCGTGAGTTTGAATCCCAGTCCCACCAAAAAAAAAAAAAAAAAAAATCAAATGTGCAAGAGGTTTGTTGTCCTGTTACTGTCTGTGGAGATGCAACCAATTTCATGACCTCGTGGAACTCTTTAGTATTGGAGGAAAATCACCAGATACAAACTATCTATTCATGGGTGACTATGCAGACTGCGGTTATTATTTTGTGGAGGCTGTGACTCTTCTTGTACCATTAAAGGTGTGTTATTCAGAATGCGTTAACACACTGAGAGGAAATCATGAAAGCTGACAACTTACCCAAATATATGATTTTTATGATGAATGTCGATGAAAATATGGAAATGCCAATGTTTGGAAATATTTTACTGATCTCTTTGATTATCTTCCACTCACAACTTTAGTAGATGGACAGATATTCTGTCTCCATGATGGCCGCTCTCCATCCATAGTTACATTGGATCATATGAGAGTCCTGGATTATTTACAAGAAGTTCCACCTGAGGGCCCAATGGGTGATGTCTTATGGCCAGACCCAGATGATCGTGGTGGGTGGGGTGTTGCACAACGTGGTGCAGGCTACACATTTAGACAAGATATTTCTGAAACATTTAACCATGCCAATGGTCTCACACAGGTTTCTCATGCCCACCAGCTAGTAGTGGAGGAATACAATTTATGTCATGATTGGAATGTGGTTACCATATTCAGTGCACTCAATTACTGCTATCATTGTAGAAACCTGGCTGCTATCCTGGATTGGATGATACCTTAAGATATTCTTTTCCTCATTTTGACCTAGCACCTCATTGTGGAGAACCTCATGTTACTCGACATATCCCTGACTACTTCCTGCAAACTTCTCCTAGGAAAAGCTGCTTTTGTATGTGAAAGCATTCCTGGATTTTACAAATATATTTAAAAATTTAAAGATACGACAGTAATCTATGTTTTTCTAAAGAATTGTAATGCTTTGGCATTAGACCACATCATGGACCAAAATGTGCCACAATAATGACAAGCATTTAGCATAATTTGAGACTGAAATTTGGTGCACTGTGTTGTAGACTGGTCAACCTAACAGTTTGCCTGCTGTATTCATGGCAACTGTTTTCTCTGGACTATTGCAGCAAAAAGGTAACTAACTGCTTTAACTCCTTTGCTGAATATTTGGAAATTTTAGTTATAGTGTTGAACAAGCATGGATCAATGCAGTTGGAATTTTATTTTCAAGAAAAACTCACAAGCTGACTTCCACCTAATCTATTACCCTTTATTTTATTGAAATGTTTAATTAACTGAAAAGACTCTTCCTGTGAGCATGTTGTCAGAACGTGAAGAAACCAGTCTGGTGGTTAATATATCCCCTTAAAGTGTCTGCCTTTTTCCCATGACAGGTGTAGAACAATATCTTTATGTTGGTAGCTGGGTGTGGTGGCGCACGCCTGTAATCCCAGCACTCGGGAGGCTGAGGCAGGAGGATCGGTGCAAGTTCGAGACCAGCCTGGGATACAAAAGTGAGCTCAAGGCCAGCCTCAACTGCATAGCGAGACCCTGTCTCAAAAAGACAAAAAAAAATCTTTATGTTGGTGACTCCCCATTAACATTGGAGCAAGGACTTATTGTTCATTATTGTTGTGTATAAAATTATTTTGGGGGAGAGAAGTTGTAGAGATAAGACACTAAGAAGCGAAGAACAATAAACAAAGCTTAGGGAGGGTTGTAATCTGTTACTTAGGGATTTTAGAAAACTAGGATTTAAAAAGGTGTAATAGCTTATCCTGATTGATGCCTCCATTGGTACTTGAGACGTTGGTGTAACAGCTGATCCTGAGTGATGTCTCCACCATTACTTGAGACGTTGGTGATTATCCCCTCCCCTCCATGTAATTCTTCTATTGTATGACCTAAATAAAAAGGAGATGCTTCTAGAGTTCTGGGCTCACTTCGAGAGAGACAGATCTCAGTGAGACCTCTGAAGCTACATTCATCAGGTCTTCTCGTCGTTTCTTTCGGCTCGGGATCACAACATACAACAAGAAGTACATGTTTCAGAGAAGTTTGAGGAACATACGGTGTAGATCCATGTATCACACTGGAGAGTCTCAGTGGTATTGGTTCTTATATCAGTCAGGGTTTTACTAGATGTACAGATATAAAACAAGATGTATGAATGTGTAAGAAACGCCAAGATGGGCTTACAGTGTTCAGCCACAGAGTCAGACGAGGAAGTGTTCAGGGGGTATCTGCACACTGGAGATGGAAGAATTCTGTTCAAGGTCTGGAGCCCACAGCAGTGTTCCATGCCAGTCTGTATCAGGATGCTGATGGATTTGTGACAGAAGCCCCATGAGTCTACACCAGAAGGCTGAAGGGTCAAAGACAGAAGCCAAGAGTCTGCACTACAGCCAGGAGACAATGTCCAAGCTGATGGAGAAGGCTGGAGTTCCTTCAAGGAAGAATCAGGCCCTCTGTCCTTCCTCATTCTCCTTTAACGTGATGAGTCACCCTAGGGTGGAGCCTCCATACCGTCGGGTGTGGAATTGCTGAGATGATTTAACTAAGCTCTTAGCTTCTCAGGTTGATACAGTAAACCAACCATTACAGTTTTTGAGTGGATGAGCCATTGAATGGACTTCTGTTTTTATTTTGTAAACATTTATTAACACATTTTGGCAGTACATAGTGATTATACTAATGGTGGGGAGTTGGGACCTGTACACACTACATTCTAACTCTTTTTGATTTGATTCTTCTTACTCCTCTTTCTTTCCTTTTTTTTTTGTGTTTTTTTTTGGGGGGGGTTAGGCAACCATTTACTTGAGAGAGTGTATTGCAGTTTACACTAGAAGCAGTACACATCGAAAAGACCAGAATGGCACGCATTCCAAGCATAGTTTTAGTGTTGCATGTTGCTATGATGAATGTGAAAAACCTACTGAAGGTTCTTAGGACCAGGATCTGATTCAGCCTGTGTACATAAGTGCATGGTTCTGCTCCTGCTGTATTTCTTCTCTTTTATGCTTCCAGTCACTTCGTTGTTTAATCCATAACATATAGAGCTTTATTGTGCCCTTCAATTGTTATTTCTTCTTTAGAGTTCTTACACTAGGGAGACTATACAATATTTACATATGTAGGTCTGGTTCATTTCACTTATGAGTACATCTTCAATATATATCCATTTATATATGAAGTCTTCCAGTTTATCATTCTTTATATCTGAGTAGTATTCCATTGTATAAAAATGCCACATCTTTTTTCAACCTTTCTTCCAATGATGGGCATTTTGGTTGTTTCTAAGATTTGCCTATCACAAATTGGGCTGCTATAAACATAGATGCACAGATATCGCTACGGTATGAAGTTTTCAGTTCCTCTGGGAAAATTCCCAGCAGGGAGATAGCTGTATTGAATGAGATTTCCAATTCTAGTTTTTAAAAAATCCTCCACACCGCTTTACACAATGGTTGCACCAATCTGCATTCCTACCAGCAGTAAAGAAGGGTTTCTCTTTCCCCACAGCCTCTCCATCGTTTGTTGCTGGTTGGTTTTTTTATGATAGCCATTCTTTCTGGGATGAGATCGCATCACAGTGTTGTTTTAATTTGCATTTCATGGATGCCTAGTGATGTGGAGCACTTCTTCATGTGTTTATACTGAAGAATTCAGTATAATAAGGCTTGCTTAATTTCTTTCTCTCAGAAATGTGTGTTCATCTCAGATGTCCACTTCTGGATTGGCTCTTTGAATTTTAAGACCCTAACAGTCTCAAATCTATCTAGAATAGATTCTAAATAGAAGACCTTTGTCTGAATATTTATTAGTTAAACTCTTTTCAAAATTTGTGGGTTGTCTTTTCACCCTGTTGGTAATTTCTTTTGACGTGCAGAAACTTCTTAGCCAGAGGATGTACATTTGTTGATTATTTCAAGTGTTAAATGTGCATTTTGATTTTTGTCCATGAACTTGTTGCCTACCCAGATGCCTTCAAGATTTCCTTCCACTTTCTCTTCCAGGATATTTAATGTTTCTCTTTCAATATTTAGATATTTAATCCATTTTGACTTTAGTTTAGTGCATGGTGATAGACGGGTCAAGTTTTAGTTTTCGACATTTAGAGAGCCAGTTTTTCCAGCACCATTTTTTAAAGAGGCTGTATTTCTTCGAGTAAGTGTGTTTGGCCCATTTGTCGAAGATAAGGTGGCTGAGTGTGTTTGTATTTGCTTCTGCATCTTCTAATCTATTCCATTGGTCTTCAGGTCTATCTTTTGCCAATATCCCGCTGATTTTATTACTCTAGCTTTGTGGTACTGTCTTAGTTACTTTTTGCTCATTGCTGGGACAAATACCCAACACTCAAAATGAAGGAAAGAAAGGTTTATTTAGCTCACAGTTTGCGGAGGTTTCAGTCCATATTCGGCTGGCCCAAGGCTGAGTGGAGCAGGGCGGAGAGCATCCAGTTCATGGCGGCGGAACAGCAACAAAATGGCGGCAGAGGTACCCAACCAACACGGCAGCAGAGCAACAGCAACAGCTAGAGCTCCAGTCTGTCTCTCTGTCTCTCTTTATATTACATTCAGGCTCTCCACCTTAGCTCCCGCCCTAGGCTACACCCATAATCCCAGAAGTACTTCCACCCATGATCCCATCAGTACTAAAACCCATAATCC